>JANSTR010192591.1:0-11142 GCA_025434805.1 Antipathozoanthus remengesaui | reverse complement strand
GTATTACGTGTACCGGTGTTAGCAGCCAATCAGCGTGTGCAGTATTACGTGTACCGGTGTTAGCAGCCAATCAGCGTGTGCAGTATTACGTGTACCGGTGTTAGCAGCCAATCAGCGTATGCAGTATTACGTGTACAGGTTTAAAAACAAAACAAACAATAGAACATAGATAAAGCTGACCCGAACCTTCACCAATCAGATGAGAGGCTCCATTGTTTAATTTCCGTGTTTTATTACACAACGTAATAGTCGGCTTTACCTTTACCGGCAAAATAAAATATATATAACACAAGTTTTGATTAATTCAATAACGAAGTAGCGGACCTCTGAAACCAAGGTTGCTATTGGAAATTGCAAAACAATTAAAATTTCGGATTTTCCAACACATATACTGCCTTATGTTTTACACGAATTTCGAGTGACTTCGCCAGTCGCTCAGTCCCCCATCTCCCCTCAACATCCCACTTTCAAGTAGTCCTGGTCTGTGTAAAGAGTTGATCAAGCATTTCACACAATCAGGAAACCTCTGTTTCCGCATCTCTGCTCTTGACCTCAGCAGTTAGTCCAAGCCGGCAGTCTTGAAATCAAAAATCAGCACCATTCCTCGGGTTCACTGAAAGGTAAACAGACCCATTCAATCACAGACTGCGTCAAGTAAAGCAAAATGTTGTAAAATCTTTTTTTCTTATAATAAAAAATATTCTAAACTGACAGAGTTCATTTTAAGTAGTGTTTGTTTTGATTACTGCCCTCGCAGGGTTTTGGCCTCTGGAGCGGGCATCGTAGTAAACTCCGCACGTGTGTATGTATTGGATTCTAAAAAGAAACATTAAATGATAAAAAGTGTGAATATGGAATCATTCTCGATTTGCAGAAAATAGGTGCACAGGGTGGTATCGGATATTTTTCAGTGCGCGGCGCAAGGTACTCTGAGATTGTCAGGCGGTTGTTCATGACTGGTTTTAAGATTCTCTCATCCGATTATGTTTGGAAAGGGTTTTTTGGAAGTTCTGCAAAAACACGGCGATGTCGGTTCGACAGATTCGAACCAAAAACTGCTAGACGCAAGCATCAGAAAGAAAGAAGGAAGAAAACATCCAAAAGACTCACAAATTTCATCTAGGTTTCAATAAAATACGTATTACTATATTTGATCCGAGTACCTGAATTTCTTACTACGTTACTTGCAAGGATTTAGACAGTGAACATAAGTCTTTATTACGTAAAAAATCCTATTACTAGTATTACTAATAATATTTATACTGAAATGTCTCCATCCATATTATAATGAAACAATTCAATACATTGAGACTCGTTTAGAAAGCTGAATTGCTTCGGACCCGTTTCCATTCCAATGTGTGCTTGAACCCGGTGGATAAGTAAAATGTTTGGCCCCTAAGACATGTCGGTAAAACGTTAATCATGTTCACGAACGTTGATTAATATTTCATTACATGTCAGACGAACCTGGATGCTAGCGAGGAGGTGATCGCCTGAAGTAAGACGGGGTCCCTGTCCTTGATAATGGCCAGAATCTTGTCAAGGTATATTTTGTTTTGCTCTTGTTCCTCCAAGCGTGCCTGGGTGTCCTTCATGACCTCTGTCTGAACAAATAGAAAATTGCGTCAACAATTACAGATGACGTTAAACCCTTTCAGTCCCAGGTAGTATTACGTAGCATAGCTCCAAAAGCCCCTTATGATTTCTCTAGGCCCTAAGGGTGCGGACAATGTTTATGGTCGGGGATGGGACTGAAGAGAAAATGGTTGGGTAAAAGAAAATTTGCGGTACCAGTTTAGGTTGGGAAAAGGAAAATTTTATGTAGAAATGGTTTGGTAAAGGGAAAAATTTCAAATACAAGTGAGTATACACGTGGTATTTTACTTTCACTGTCACTGGAGGAGAGTTCAATTCTCTTGGCACCTTTAATTTTCTCTGATTTTTTCTTTAGATTTGTTTAGGTCAGGGGGAGAAGTGGGTAACCTTCGTTGTAGTAAAACAGGCCAGGCTGCAAAGACCATATCAATACACGCGGAAAGTCCAGTCCCGAGCACAGTGACGTCAAACTTAAAGATGGCGGTATCCATCAACAAATTGTGGCACAATATCAAGAATTTTCTACTCCGCTATCGTTTAATGAGACGGTTTTCAGCCCTAAAATTTCACACCACAAATCAGTGCAGCAAGGTCTTTCATTTGGCTGGTAATGTATTCTTCACTGTAGGTATCTTTAATAAAAGATCGAAGATGTTGAAAATATAAGACAAGACAAGGTAAGCCTTGAAGATGTTGCAAATAGATGGTAAACAAATCTTTAAAACCAGTCTAACCAGTCAGTCTTTGAATGGAACGCATAAAGTGTTGGCTTGACTGGCCTGCTCGTGAACCAGAGTCGTTCAGTTTTCCCGCGCAGGTCAAGCAAAAACGCAAGAGATTGCAAGTTGGGGCAGGAAGAATATACGCGTGCACATTCTGTAGCAACTCAGCCTTTCTGTAGATAAAGTTTGCTTTGTAAGTAAAACGATTCGGGTAACACTGGCCTTGAATATTCCCATTTCAGCGTTTTCTGGGATAGTTGGGAGTGAATTAGCGACGGCGGTAACGTCAACGAGAACGGCACAAAACAATGGGCTTAATTACAGAATACAATGGCCGCATGTTGGGATGCAACCAACTGGACACTTTTCAACCGTCGTCTTAAAAAACAAAACGTGAAAACCTCAATATTCGGGTTCTGCAGAGAACGCGAACGCCGAAATATAATTTAACGTGATCTTCTTTGGCTTGAAATATGAAGGCTTCTCAGTGACTTTTGCCATTTACAGACCTTCATGAAAAACCGCCATTAAAGAACAAAATGGAATTTTATGAACAAGAAAACAAACAGGGAACTTAAAAATTCAGCAGCCATTCTCGTTGACGTTGGCGTCCGCGTTCAGTGCTTAACTAAACTCCTTAGTAACATATGATCAAAGACGTCGTTCTGAGCATGTAAAAAGCCCTCCACAAGGAGGATATACGCCATTCAAAAATTTGATATTGAATTGAATGGCAACTAACTAGCTGATTACATACCATCATCCTGATCTTCCTCTCGTGTTCTTTAACACTACGGTCTTTTTGGGCCACTGTTCCTTCCATGCTCTTCAGCTGTTTGTTTAGTAACTAACCAACACAACAGGTAAAAACAACGAAAATAGGAAGAAAATAACTATTTTAGTGTCAAAATTCTATATAATAAAATACACTTTCTCATAATACTTCTTTTGATCTTGTTTGTAGTCTCTCATGTCTTGTCCCGTCTTCTTTCGTGTCTTCTTTTGTAGTATTTCGTGTCTTCTGTGTCTAGTTTTGTCGTCTGGAGTGTTGCGTTCCCTGTTTACTCCGTTCTATTCAAACTGTTTGTTGCAAGCTTGAACGAGTGTAAATAATTTACCAGAACTCCTCTATTTACACAACATAGACATGCAGACGGCTGGGAACAGGTCAACGGATTCTATACCCATCACCTTCAACATGCATTACAACCAAGTTTCAATATGAAAAGTTACTATAAACGCTGACCAAATTTTCACCTCAAAATTGGCACCTCAAAATCCATTATTAAACTGAACCAAAGATTGTAAGATTCTCTGACAAAAAATCACACGACACTTACACTAAAGAAAATGGATGACAAATTTGGTGCTATTTGTTAGGTTGTGACAAATGTTTTCAACATATCAGTTTTATATTGGTCCAAATGGTTAGTCAGTTAAACTAACCCAAAGCATCTTTTTGACAGAACATAACAACCCAACCATTCGCAAGTAGGTGGTCCTAAAATTCATTGAGTGACCGAGGTATTCCACGTCAAACGAAGAGATGAGTACCGCAACATAATCACATAGACATGCAGACGGCTGGTGTGTGCGTTGTTGGCTCAGTCGGTCGTTGTTGACTGCCAATCCAAGGTCCCGGGTTCAATCCCCGGCCTTGCCGAGGGTTGAATTATTTCGGGACCTTCTTTCACCACACCGTCCGTGGACAGGGACGTTAAGCCGTTGGTCTAGTCTCTCGACGTTCTATCGGAGGACTTAAAAGAACCCACGCACTTGTCGATAGGAGTAGGCTAATGTCGGTGTTGTGGTCTGTTAACCTGTGGGCACAACTTAATGTCTCTGACAGAAAAGAATTGTGAACCGCTTACAGCGGTCTGGCTAAGACCCTCACCCACTGAAAACATGTGTTTGTTGTAAACAAGTGCTGAAAAGCCCCATGGGGAGCACTTGCAGTATATATGTATATGTACATGATTATTCGAGTGAAATTTTAACATGCAGTCACATAGAAGAGATGAATCAAGCAAGCTGATTGGTTAATCACCCAATGGAGGGAGAAGTATTTAACATGGAAATGCGCTAGTGCGTATTCAGCGTAGAATTGCACTCAACTTGAGCCGCGCGCGCGCGCCCTCAAACTTTCCCGCCAAAAGTTGTGGTTGATCAATTGGCTGACAGAGCAACGAAATGGCTTTCTTGCGCGCGAAACTTTGGTCATAAAAGTCGATCCAAGTTACATTCATCAGTTTAACTTGCAAGATTCAACCCTGCTATGCGATTCAAGGGATATTCTCTGCCTGTCTCGGGTATTCCAAGTCAAATTTCACTCGAAAATCATATTCCACTCATCGCTTCGCGATTCGTGCTAAATTATTTTTCTAGTGAAATAAAATGTGGAATACACTCATCAGGGCAACGAATTTTGCTATATCCAACTGGCAAACCACTACACAACTACTTGCGCGGGAAAGTTTGAGAGGTCAAAATACACACTAGTGCAAATTCAACGTTAAATACTTCCTTCTCCATTAGGTAATTAGCCAATCAGCTTGCGTGATTCATCCATTCTAAGCGATTCTAAATAGAAGACGCGTTCCAGGTATTACCTCATCTAATTTATAGGTAGTCCACTCAACTCCAGGTTAGGGGTTGGGTTGATGGCCATTAACCCTCTCCCGTAAAAAATAGAGTATTACAGAAACCAGTCGGAGAGAAGATTTGCCAAATCTGGGGACGCGGCAAGGGGACATTACTCACAACCCGGGAAGAGAATTATGATGCACGAAAAGTGAGGAGACGCGCAGGAGATATGTAACAGCTAACTACTCACCGCCTCAATTCCTTTATGCTCCTTCTGCTTTCGCTTCAAATCTTCCAGTTCTCCGAGTTGTCCAATCCAATTGCTCATATCTTTTCTAAGACGGTCCATTTCATTGGCTCTCTCTGTTAGCGTCGCATTTTCCTGTCTTACGTTTTCGACCTCATTGCACTTTCGTTCCAACTCACGACAACGTTTATCTAAAATTTCAATTTTCTCGACTAGCTCGTTTTTTGTCCTCCTTAGATCTTTATTTTCTAGAAATACGGATTCTGATTTGCTTAAATCAGCACTAAGTTTTAAAATAGTCCGTTTTAATTCATCCATACTTCTCGTTTTCTCTGACAACTCACTGTTTTCGATGCGGAGTTTATCAAAGTCTCTACAATGTTTCTCGAGCTCTTCGTTTCTCGCTTGGAGAAAGTCCACTCTTCTGACAAGTTCAAGTCTCTCGGAGTCCTTTTCTTCACATTCACGGCGTAAATTATCAGCTTCTCTTAGTTTTGCAGTTAATTTAATTATATTATCTTTCGAACACTCGGCTTCTTTTAACTTCTCTTTCACGGACTGCAGTTCCAGTTCATAAGTTTTAGTCGATTTACTAGTTTTTTCAAGGTCACGATTTTTTATCTCCAAATCTTCAACCATTTTTTCATTTTTCTCTCTTTCAATTTCAAGTTCATCATTTAACTTTTCCTTCGCGATAATAGCCTCTATAGTCTTTCCCAGAAGTTCCTCATTCTCACGTTTTAACTCATTCATTTCCTTAAGTTTGACTTCAAGGTTCTGGCAGTATTTTTGGTTAACTTCGAGATCGTTTTCCAACTCACTCTGCCTTTTTGCAAACTGAGCGTTCTGTAGCTTCAATCCAGTAATCGCTTCTTCACTCCCTGTTAGGTCTTCGAATTTTGTGTTCATGTTTTCAAGGTCCTTTTTCGCGGCCATTAACTCATTATTTCTTTGAAAAAGCCGTTCTATTTCCTTGTCTCGAACTGTGACTTCACCTTGTAAATTATGTTCTAATTCTCTCTGCTTTCTGAGCAGTTCGTCTTTATCTTCTCTTAATCTCTCCAGTTCGGTTTCCTTTTCATGGTACAGCAAACTTTCACTTCTTAGTCTCTGTATCTCTTCTTCTTTCTCGATAATCTGTTTATTCTGGTGGCGTATTAGTTCTACTTCTTTCTCGTTGTCTTCCACCAGCGACTGGCCCCAGGACTTAGATTCCTCGTCAGTGATATATCCCTCAGGAGGGGCCAATACTTGTAACTCGTCCGAGTCTTCATAGCCAATAGGCGGCACGTTGTACTCTGGGTAGCCACTTATAATATCTGCAAGCTGTTGAGACTCGTCAACTTCTTGACTAAATGGTTTCTCATTCCGCTGGTCAAAGTCTTCAATGTCCGAATCACTTTGTACCGATGAGACATTGGAGCTCGGTGCCTTTTCTTTTAGTATTTCCTCTTCGAGATTTTCATTCACTGGCCTGTCAAGACATCAACAATGAGACAACCTTAGACTAAAGACTGTAACAGGAGTATAATTCCTTGCATCTTGCAATGCAATGACAAGTTGTAGTAGAAGTAGATTATGCAAGACAAGGAGAGTTGCAGTGAGATTTAACTAAATTTCTACTTCTTGTAACGTTGAGAGTGAATTACGCATTACAACCTGTCACATGCAATTTACTCAATAATTTTATATGAAATCGAGTTTCTTCCACGTTTATGCACCCTCACAATTGCCGGCTATCTATCACTGCACAGCAAGGAAGGATTTTGGACATAAAACAAGGATGAGGTCAAACTTTGCCACCTGACAGTGACTAAAGAACGTACGAATGGGAGAAAATGATGAAGCAAATCATGAAATACTGTCGTCTCTAAATCCATGCAAGTGCTGTTACCGGAAAAGGATTCGAAGTATCCTCGTGGCAGTACATGCGCATTGATGATTTTCGGCGATGGCTAAGCAATAGCATCAGCCATACATACCCTACACGCTTTGAGTGTTATCAATGAAACAAAAAATGTGGAACGAAAGACCAAACATCGTTCATTCAAAGCACAAAAGATCAATGTTGTCCGGGAGTAGTCAATTCGCTGATTTACCAGTAGAGATACCCCAATACCCAGCCATCACAGGCACTGGGAACGCGACTAACAATGAAATAAACTTCTGGAATAGAAAGGGAAAGCAGCAGTATAGAAAAATCGACGAATAAAGCACACGAATGAAACGGAGAGAAAGACAAAACACATGCAAGCACTAAAAACAAAGCTGACAAAATCTACGACAAATACAATCTCACCAGTTTGCGGCAGTTATGCTGGAAGTTCTACGGCACAGGCGAAACACGTGATCAGGTTTATCCCACGCCTCTTGTAGCTTCAACGGGCAAACATGGTCTGCAACTACACGTCTATCATCTGCAACAGATGCAGCAGTGAACTCATTCTCACATGCGCGTCAAAAGGCTGTTTATACTTGTACTATTTTTCTCCGCTTCATCACTTTCACGATGCAACAGTCATAAACACGCATTTCCTAAGTCGTACATTCAAAAATGTTTTGGTTTTATGTTACTAGAGGCTGAAATGACACAGTGTATCGTAATAGTGAAATAGGACAAAAATGTCAACCTTGCAGTAAGGCATTTACGGATAACAAAAATGTAAATAAATAATTCATATAATTATGTAATAGCTGTATGTTAAATTTATAAAATATCAGTATGTTAATGCCCACCGTCCAAACCTTACTTGTTACCCTTCACGTATTAATTAATTTATGATAATTTCCGATTTTATGGTGAAAAAATGAGCCCAACCATAGTTCCTAGAGAGACTATTTTGTTCGTTGTTCTTGACCTTGCACAAAACAGAATAGGGTTTTACACACAAAAAAAATCAATGACATGTTCATGGTAATGCTTCGTTCAACATAAAACAAATCAGAATTGTAGTTCACTTGTGAAATTTGCGTAGCTTCTTGACCAGTCAGTTCGAAAAGCTGTTTCTAATTCGTACAGGACGGAAGAATATGAACATTACTTTTCTCCCTTAGAAATATAGAAGTAACTATTTGGTGAACTCTAAAGGAGACACAAGAGCATAGTAAAGGGACTATGGCTAACCGTCAACTTTGCAGCAAGCTGGAGCTTCATATGTAAGGTAAAGGTACTATGGCTAATAGTCAACTTTGCAGCAAGCTGGTGTTTCATATGTAAGGTAAGGGTACTATGGCTAACCGTCAACTTTGCAGCAAGCTGGTGTTTCATATGTAAGGTAAAGTACCATGGCTAATCGTCAACCTTACAGCATGCTGGTGCTTCATAGGTAAGGTAAAGTACCATGGCTAATCGTCAACTTTGCAGCAAGCTGGAGCTTCATATGTAAGGTAAGGGTACTATGGCTAATCGTCAACTTTGCAGCAAGCTGGTGCTTCATAGGTAAGGTAAAGGTACTATGGCTAATCGTCAACCTTGCAGTAAGCTGGTGCTTCATAGGTAAGGTAAAGATACCGTGGCGAATATACTTTAAAAACAGCACTGAAGAAGGTTAAAACTAAAATTGCGTGAAATTGATCGCCAATCACAGAGCAAGGGCTATACACTTTACACAAGTCAAGTTCCTTTAATGCATTATTCACAGTGATACCGACAAAAATAGAAATTCCTTTAACGAGTCCAAATTTACCCGACTGATGGCATCTCAACAAAGTATAGTGGTAAAGTAAACTGGTACATTTACATAGCGCATTTTCCATCTGAATTACAATGATCAGTTTACCCCCATGCCCAGAGGACCGGAAGCATATATAGCTAGGCGCATCAGGCAGCTGCTTCAAATCGGTCCATGTATGCTGATACTCATTTTATCGACCCTGGAAGGATAAACTTTAGCAGGAAAGTCGCAACAAACATTCAACCCTCGACCATGCCGGGGATTGAACTCGGAATCTTTGGGTTGGGAGGCAGAGATCTTTACCACTGCGCCAACCCCTCCACTAATTTATTGTACGAGTCCAGGGACTAGTTCCTCAAACGTAGATTAGAATTTCGATTGGATTTCAAGAACCTGGTTTAGTTGACAAATGACTTTATAGACAATTTATGTAAAATAAATTAGCAATTTCGACCTAAACGAAACCGAGGCTTAGGGTTTAACCCTGGTTTAGGTTTTGAGGTATAATCTTTCAGCACAATTCCATAAAACAAGTCGTTTTGTTGTCAAGTTGTTTTTCTCTCTCATTAACATATTATGATTTTGACTTGAGTCTTATTTTTGTTCCCACTGAAGGTAAGAGTTATCGAAAATAAACTGTATCAACAGCCATTGTAAGAACAAGTCCTTGGCAGTTGCTGGAGTGGTAAGAAGAAACAAACAAACAAAAGGCGAGAAACACAAAACAGAGTCAAGTACGCCGGAGCAAATTACCCGCTGAAATATGAAAACTGGTTAGCTGTAACAAAAAAGATGGCGACTGGTACATTTACCCATAACTCCTAGCACGCGAAAAACATGAAAACGCTCATAAAAACGTACAGAAAGGATCTAAAAACTTCAAACCTAGCATACACAATACTGTTAGTGCATGGACACGTTTACCAAACAATGGGTCTTCCAAGTACAGCAATTCGCCGAGTTAAGTTCGCAAGGGATTGTGGTCAAATGTACAGGCGCCATCTTTTTTGGTATGATGGGACTTGCCACTGATTCTGGTTAATTATTGTACATACAGTGTCTGTCTCGGAAGTATCAAGACTTCCATAACAAGTCATATCATTAACCTGCATACGACCCGGCCAGACTTTGGAAGCACAACTTGTCTGTGTAAGTACCAGCAAAATAATGGCCTCACTTCTTCAGTATTTCTTCTCCTTTCAATGCCGTTTAGTTTAGTTTTTCTTCAGAGAATAGCAAAGAATGTATGTTCTCTGACTGCCATTTCTATGTTACTTTCTTGTAATACCTTTCATTCCTTTCATAAACTGGTAAGGCATTTAACAGCACCATAAAAAATAGGACAAAACAAAATATTGCTAACACCAGGAATGAGTTCAAAGATATTAGTCGACAAAACATAAAAAGGAGCGCAAGATACAACAACACTTTGTACGATGCGAGGAAGCGAAGGCTGATCCGTGGGTATATCCTTCCCGTTGGGGCCTGGCGACGAGTAACAGGTGAGTTGGACAAAGGCTTCTGGGAAGGGCTTGGCGAGAGGGCAGGTGACATATAACAAACCACAGAACCAACGAAGCCTTGCTTGTTGTATATATGTTCTAATGTCCTTTCAAACTGAAAATAAATAAGTACAGATAGTATATCTATACCTGGGTTCACACTGAAAATGAGGAATACAATTCCGTGACTTTTTCATGACTCAATATCACTTTTCATGACCCAAAATATGTTTTAAAATACAAGGGATGTATGTATGAGGGGGATGTTAGAAGAGCTAGGAGGATGTTAGAAGAGCTAGGAGGATGTTAGAAGAGCTAGGGGGATGTTAGAAGGGCTAGGGGGATGTTAGAAGAGCTAGGAGGATGTTAGAAGAGCTAGGAGGATGTTAGAAGAGCTAGGGGGATGTTAAAAGAGCTAGGAGGATGTTAGAAGAGCTAGGGGAGATGTTAGAAGAGCTAAGGGGATGTTAGAAGAGATCTTCTAACATATTCCCCCCTATCCTTCCATTTAGCACTTGCTATGCAGGCTAGATCTTATCTCTTACAGCCTCAAACAGAACAACATGATACTGAATCAGTCTCCCGAACTATTTCCATAGTAAGATTCCTTGTAAAAACAGGTTGGAAGAACTGATCTTACTTTTCAATCTTAGATTGTTTGCTGTGTATGATTAATTACTTTATTCTCACAACTAAACATTCTGTATAGATACTGTAAACATACACGCTGGTAAACTGGTTGGGGCTGAAATCCTGGGCGGGGCGGGGGGGCGCGGCGCCCCGCCGGCGCCCCCCGGGCGCGGAGCAGCGGCACGGCC
>JANSTR010192480.1:0-15590 GCA_025434805.1 Antipathozoanthus remengesaui | reverse complement strand
TAATGAATCTAGTCTTATTCATGATGTTGAATGTATTGATAGTGAACTTGGCAATTGTAATAATGCATCTGTGATGTCAGATACATTCTACTCTAAACTAACTCAAACTGTAAATGCACATGTTCAATTGAAGCAGACAAGCAAAAGAAAATTGAAGGAAATAGCTAAACCTTGGATAACAAAGGGAATTAGGAAATCACTTATGATTAAGAATAAGTACTATAAGAAATTTATAAAAACTAAGTCTTTGTACTGGCATCATAAATTCAAACAATACAGAACCAAACTAAATCATATTATAAAGCATAGCAAAAAATCATACTATAATGATTATTTTATGAATAATACATCTAATATTAAAAATATATGAAGAGGAATTAGGCAGTTAATCACTCTTAAGCCAATGGGTAGTTCAGTGCCATCTAAGATACTTCTAAACCAAACTGAATTAACCGACAGTAAAGACATTGCTAATGCATTTAATGATTTTTGGACCAGGAACTGGTCCCCAAACGCTGCTAATCTTGTTGTTGTTGTTGTTGTTGTTTGTTGTTGTTGTTGTTGTTGTTGTTGTTGAGGGAAACGTTTCTTGACGGAGTTAGATTTTTGATTTCTGGATTTTGAGAGAATGTACGAACGCTCGACAAACTAAAATTCAAGCCCTTCATCAGTTGGTCCAACAACAACAGCAAAGTGCTATGGCTTTAACACCTCCTCAATCCTCCATACCCGTGATCAACAGTAATCCAATCAACTATTGTGACTTTATACGCGCGTTTGAGCCAGAATGCCTGCCTCTATCTGACAGTTTACTGCAGATGAGTGTAATCAACTGGTAAAGAGTTGTCTTTCAATTGATGAGAACATGGGATACACTGAGGCGAGACGTCTACTAAAGGATCGCTACGGGCAAGACTACCATGAAGCCACAGCACATGTGCAAAGGCTGGTCGATGGTCCCCCTATCAATGCCGATGGCCCAGCCATCCAACAGTTTTCGATCCAACTGACTGACTGCTAGAACACTTTAGAGAAAATCGGATATCTTAACAAGTTGGATAAACCCGACAATCTAAAGGAAATTATCAACTAATCCCCATAAGGACTTAGGTTATAGTGGCGTGACATGGTAGACCAGATAGTCGCAAACGGCCAAGACGCAAACATAGAATAAAGTCTGTGACAGCAAGAGCAAGAGAAATGACCCATGTTCGGCAAGGTAGTAAAGAAGAACAAAGCTAAGGTAGCAATCTATGCAAGTCAGAGACGCGCCAAAACCAAAATGCGCCCAATGTAGCGGGGAACACTGGCTATCGCCATGCGAAAAATTCTGTACGCAAACAGTTAGAGAGTGACAAGAACTTATCGGTGTTAAAAAGCCGTGCATAAATTGCTTTTCAGCATTTTGTTCGCAGCCGTCCTTAGTCGCGATCCAGGGGTGCACCAGTAAGCACTCCACTTTCCGACATCCTCCTCTGCCAGTGTCACCTGACCCGAACCTCAGCAAATCCAAGCAAAATACTGACCAGGCATAAGAAATGGTGCCGCAGCATCGGGTACGTAAAATCAAGTTGCACAACAAGCGCTTCCCTTACTGCATTAGCCATTGTCCCAGTTAGAGTCAAAGGCCATGGTACCAATGAGATAGTGGAAGCATAAGCTCTTCTTGACTCAGACTCCAACACCATCTTCTGCACTGAGGGTCTCCTCAACCAATTCGGAGTGAAAGGTAAGAAAGCAAAATTGTCTCTTACCACTCTTCAGGGAGAAAGGGGTAAGAATTCAATGGTACCCTTTGGCAGAGCCCCTGCAAATTCTCAACCTACATCTAACTTCCTAAAAGCAAACACTGCACTGAACGAACAGTTTGAACAATTTTGCAATTTTGAACTTAAACAAGGACCTGCGCTATAAAAGGGATAGCCCTTCTCCCTTCTTTCTGACGTAATCGGTGTTTCAACGGCTAATCAAAGATGGCGGACGAAGCGAGAATCAAGGTTGTCGACTGTGTAAAATAGAGTGTCATGAAATAAAGATTAATGTAAGTATCTGTTAGTTAAATAGATCATAATTCTTCGATAATTATTGCGATTCGTCCGTAAAAACCCTTGCTCTTTGAAGAGATTTGATTTTAAACTTCGGATTTTGAATATCACACTTTCAAGTTCAAATGTTCTGAGGCCCCCAAGCACGAGCTCCCCAGCACACAGTCCAGTCGAGCTCAAAACTGTGCTCTGCTAAATATATTCATTTTTTTCTTGAGCCCTCAGTATGTTTGGATCGTGTTTTTTTCAATCTTGACATGCGAACTTGTGAAGGCAACTCCTTTCGTCGTGTTTGTTTTGATCTCGGGTCGATCGGTTTGCTGCCAGGCCAGTGCCTGGATTAAGATTTCTTGCTTTTTTGTTGTGTGCGTTGTTTTAAAAAGATGGCAGAACCATCGAGCAAAAAAGCAAAAACGATGGCTGTCCATCTACCTCGAGTCACATGCACTATTCAACTTGAGGTCGAACCAGGAATGGAGCTACGCATGGATCATTTGAAGTCGCATACTCAGCTGGTAAAGAGTGCTCTATCAATTCACGTGAGGACCCCACTTGGCAATGTCATAATAACGGAGGGCCTGTTACATGCATTCGAGGAACGTGGACAAATCATCTTCAGTGCCACCTTCGAGTGTGTCAGCATCAGTCCAAGGAAGCACGAGTAATATAACTTCAAACAGAACCCTCTGTACCATTTCCAAGACCCAATGGAGAATATAGCACTGGCTATTTTGACATTCACACAGCCAGTAAAGCCAATGAAAACTATTTCCTTTCTTCATACGACTCCTTGCAGAAACTTGTGGAAACAATGATGCGTTGTGATGGAAAGTGTCCTATTTGTGGTACTTCTCTCGAACTTCAATCATACAAGGTTCTACAGCATGGACATTGTGCACGTGTGAGCATGAACTGTGTTGCAGGCATTCCTTGAGGTGGTTTTCAAGTTCAACAGTTTTGGGAAATTTACAGCAAATCTTAGGTATTTCATTTATAAATTTTTAATATTATATCGAAGGTATTATTTGTTTGCATATTTGCTGAATGAGCACAAAAGCGCTTTTTCAGTTTTGGTAAATAGTTGTGTCAACGAAATGTTTATATACTTGTTTTCTGTTGTAATTTTCGGATGCACCAAGCACCTTTCAAAGACATTTGGTCGTGTACGGTGTTGCTTTTCTAGAAAAGGTCTTAGATAGCTCAACAGAGAACTACAGAATAAAGGGTCCTGCTTCCCTTGCAGTCAGAATTTGAGTTCTGTTATTCTCGAAAGCAAAGTACTTGTGTTGACAGCTCGGAGTCTGGAATCAAATGATTGGCGGCTTCGACAGGCCAACGTTCCTTTTATAGTACGAGTCCTTGTTTAATGACTGTGCATTTGACAATGAACCAGCAATGTCCCCTGAAGATTGGCACGCCCTTGAAATCATGAACCAAACTGTTTATTTGAAGGACGGTCATTAAGAAATTGCCCTTTCTTGGAGAAAGTACCCAGCAAACATACCAAATAACAAACCATAAGCCCAACAACATCTAGCTATGCCAAAGAAAACACTCCAGCGCGACCCCTAAAAACGGCCATGCAAGAGAAGTAACAAGTCAAGAGATGGGTACACACTGGTACCTACCACACCACCCACTACAGTGGTCTTCGATTGTAGTGCAGTGTATCATAACACAAGTCTGAACCAAGAGCTGTTACAGGGGCCGGACCTGACCAATACCCGGTTGGAGTCCTGACAAGATTCAGAGAGGAACAATGAGCAGTTCAAGCTGACATGAAATCCGTGTTTTTACAAGTCAGGGTGAGACCCAGCGATACTGACGTGCTTCACTTCTTATATTGGCCAGGGCTTCCCACACACGTCCGCTGCAACGAAGATCGGCCAATGCTGCACAGACCATGTACAACTCAACATCCACAGCCAGCGCAATTTTTAATCAGCATTTTCCAGCCAGATCGGAACAAGTCCAAAATCCCGTGAAATACCGTTTTCAAAAACCATTACAACTGCCATCAACGCCGCTACCCAGATGAATGTACAATGAAGTTGTACGGAATGGACCGAACCCGCAAAGTATAAATTTACCAGTCACTGACCAATGGTGCTCACAGCCACAGGAAATGCATGACTTGGAGATCAGACAGCAGTTGCAGAGTTCACACCAGAAAGTCATTGCAGGTTAATATAGAACAGGCGCTTCAAATGTTAAGTAGGTTTTTAGATATATAATAATTATTCATTGCTATTGTTCTTGCTAGAAATCTGATACTAGGATGCTGATAAATTTTGTTTCTGTGTTTGTTCGCTAATCTATTATTAGGCTTATTCAGTTAGGAATAAGATATCATGTTTCTGCTTGGAATATAAATGGTCTAGGCATAATTCCCAATACAGGTGAAATAATATTTAATCATGATTTTATTAGAACTGTGATCTATTTGCATTGAGCGAAACGTGGACTCGTGATGCAAAATCGATCTCTAATTTTAGATGTTTAATCAACCTGCAAATAAGATGAAGCCAAAAAAGACGGGAAGAAATTCATGAGGAATAATGCTTTTTTACAAAGAATCACATGCTAAACACATTTCATTTATGAAATCCACTTATTACTATATTTGTTGCAAAATCGACAAGAAATTATTTGAAACATTTTGGTTATTCGAACGTTTTTGTATGTGCTGTTGACATAACGTTAGAAAACTCGAATTATTTTAATCAAGAATCACTAGATGAACTCACTGAAGATGTATTATTGTTTTCCTCATTGGGTCACGTAATTCTTCTGGAAGATTTCAATGCCAGTACGGGAAGATACAATGATTTTATACTAAAAGACGGAAACAAATAGTTACCAAACTGTCAAAACACGAATGCATCTAACCAACCCAATATAAGATATAGCTTTGATAAATTGCTGAATAATCATGGAAAATGGCTTTTGAAATAGTGTTGTACCACAGATTTGAGAATTTTGAATGGTCGAACTAAATAAAGGTGACACTCTTGGTCAAGTAACTAGTCACATTCGAAACGGTGTAAGTGTCGCGGATTATTCAATTGTCGATCAAGAGCTTCTTCCCTTGGTACAATCATTCGTAGTACGTCCGCTAAACTACTTATCAGATCACTCAGAGGTAGCAACGTGGTTTCAATTTAGTGCTCAGGACAGGTTTCATTCTGAAGTAAAAACAAATTAAGTAAACATAGGAAGCAGTAAAATACTCCTCAAACAGTTTTTACGGCAGGAAAACTCTAAATCAGGATTTCAAGAAGCCTTAAATTCTGAACTCGTAATACAGATGATTTTGACTTTTTTAAACACTTCTTTTCAACAAACTGAAACTGATGTCTCTGTTGTTGTAGAATCAGTCAAAAAGATTTGTTAGAAGCTGCCAAAATGTCACTAAAAATTCGCAATGGAAAATGCCGTAAACGCCATGTTCCTGTTAACAACAAAAAGTGGTTCGATAAAGAGTGAAATCTTACACGAATCCAACTGAGAAAGATTTCAAATAAAAAACACAGAAATCCTGCAAATGAAGACATACGAATAGAGTACCACAACTCGCTGAAAAACTTTATGAAACTTCTCAAAAAGAAAAAGCAAGACTTTCTAAACTCTAAAATTACTCAACTATTGCATTGCAATTCCAAATCTACCAACCTTTGGCGAATACTCAAATCAGTGAATGATGATCAAAATTAAAATGATTCTAATTCTACACGTATTTTGCAAGAAACATGGATAAACCATTTTGAGAATCTACATTCTGATATTACAAGTATAAACGAAGAACAGAAAATGTTACTACAGAAAGAACAAGAGAAAGAAATGAACGCAAAATTCAACTGTTAAGATCAACCCTTTACAGAAAATGAAATGATTGAAACGCTCAAAAAGTTAAAAACCAAAAAAAAAACGGCAGATGACAGAATAAGAATGAAATGATTAAATACTGTACTTCTCCCATGTTCTTTGCTCTACTAAAACTATTGAATCTTATCCTAAAAACAGGATTATACCCAAACACTTGGTGCAACGGAATTATCACTCCTATATCCAAATCAGGTCAAAAAATTGATCCTGGTAATTACTGAGGTATATGTTTACAAGTTACCTTGGCAAAGTTTATGTTTACTATTGACAATAGACTAACAAAGCATCTGAAAACTCACAAACCAATGCATACGAGTCAAATCACATATTTGCACTGAAAACTCTTATTGATACTCATGTTAAAGCCCGGTCTCGCGGAAAATATTTGCATGTTTTGTTGATTTCAAGAAAACATTTCATTCAATTTGGCACAAGGGTCTATTTCTTAAACTTTTACAATCACAAATAGGGGAAAATGTTTACAATTTGATTAAAGAAATGTATAACAAATCAAAATGCTCAGTCAAACTTAATAAAGATTCAATCACTGATGCCTCTAATTACAATAGAGCTGGACGTCAGGGCTGCGTTCTAAGTCCTCTCTCATTTAACCTGTACATAAAGAGCTTCCACAGCTATTAGAAAATAATTCTGCCGATCCCTTCATTTTGCCAAGCTGCATAAGATTGCTACATAACTATATGGAAATCAAAAGTACAACATTCAAAGAAATTAGAATTTTACAGCAGTACACAAACTACTTACGAACCAGAAGACTATCTCAAATCAGTGCAAAATATCTCATTCTGGAAAGAATTCACAAAATTACGAATAAGTAATTACATGTTATTGATAGAAAAGGGTAGATACTATACACCAAAAATACCAAGGGAAGAACGTCTTTGTCCAGTTTGCTCCACAAAATCTGTAGAAGTGAAAGTCATTTTCTTTTCAACTATGGTTCTTGCAGTGAAGAGAGGAAAGATATTAATTAAACTCAAAGTTAACAAATATTTTAGAAACAGATGTCACAACTATTAATATTGATCAACGACTGCACTAAGTTATGAACAATCATAGGTCGCAAGTGCATGCAGTAGTAGCTGAATACGTCTTTAAGTGCTTGAAGAAATAAATAGACTTATGAAATATTTTGATTATCTGAGTTACAATATTATATATAATTTATTATTGTTTTTACTGTTTACTAGCTATGAATATTGCCATACAGCAACACTCCTAGCGTTACAAAAGTTGTCTGTATTGTTTGTGTGTTCTTCTATGTAACACTATAAATATATAAAGCTTTAGCAATATTTTGTAAAAAAAATCGTGCTAATAAAGCGATATTTTACCATTTGTACTCAGCACAGCTGTACTGGTACACCCATCCTTGTGATTAATTCACTCTGCAATCACTCACCTTTCAAGCCTGACCACTGGTTATTCACGCATATCTCATGTAACTCTCTGCCCCGTTACTGTTGTCTCATAGAACCGAAGGTGAAGTCGAAATTCACCTTTCAGGTAAGCCTCGCTTAAGTTTCTAATTTCATTTGCCCCGTTGCCATGTCAGTCTCATTATCAGCCAAACACCAACGTGCCCAGCCGTTATCAGCCTCATCATCGCATCAGCATATCTTCTCAACAGTACCCAATCCACCAGCACCGGTTTCACTTTCAGTTTCAACTGGCTTTATTGGCATGATACTTTTACATAACGCATATTGCCAAAGCTTTTGTTAAATAGAAAATTTTAAGCAATAACTTTACAGAAGTTATAAAACATGTTGTACTTGACATTACAATTTAAAGCCATTTCTAAGCTGTATGCATTTTGAGATAAATTTTGCAGCGTAACGAATAGATGTTGGATTTTCTGTTGAAAACATGATGTAGCAAAAATTGGTATTAAAATTGAAATTGCATTCAAGGATTTTTGACTGGGTAGATATAAATTTGCGACGTATTTTACTGTATAACTTGCAATGAAATAGAAAGTGAGTTTCATCCTCTACCTCGTTTAAGTTGCAGCAGGTACAGATCCTATCTTCTCTAGGAGTTTTGGGTCTACAATGTCTGCCAGTTTCAATTGATAGTTTGTGATTACTAGCTATGAATTTAGTAAAATGCTTCTTCGTGTCACTGTTTTTAAGAAAGTCTAATTTAGTTTTGATATTCAAACCATGATTGTAGGTCTTATAAAATTGTAATTTTTCCGATTTCTTAATTTCTTCGTTCCAGAACTTTAAATATTGTTGTTCTATATTTTTTATTAGTGATCCAATTGCATTTGCACCGAACTAGTCGTTTTCCATCTCACCATATTACGGACCTGTCATACCAGCTACATCTTCCCTTCACCTTATTCATATGGGGGATGTGAAAAAGAAAACCAGAATTAAAGGAGGCGACCAAAGTTATGTGCGACGAGTTATCAAGGGTGCAAAGGGAATCATGGCCACGAAGGATCATGCCAAACTCCAGTCTCGAAAGCAGTAATCGGTCACCCTCGAGGGCAAATTGGGGGGAGTTGAAATAATTGGACTTGGAGATTGCAGAGTAAGCTAAGAAGATGACGACATTGACAGAGAGGTCCTGGGAAAGCTGCGAATTTATGGACGAAATTTGCGGATGCATCACGGAGATCAACAGCTTTCTAGAGCCGAAGGTAAGCAACAATTCTGTTTCTTGTCCAAACTCTGATGAAGCGAGTGGTGCACAACAAAGTCATGCCAAACTGTTAAAATTGCATCTCGAGCCTTTTGTGGGCAATCCAGCGATGTGGAGCAGTTTCTGGGACTCGTTCCAATCTGCAGTTCATAAACAACATCAAGCTAACCACTGTAGACAAATTCAGTTAGTACAAATATAAGCTTCCCCTTACAAATGATACGGGAAGGCAGTGCAAATGTTGAAGAGCAGGTTTGAGAACCAAGCAGGTAATTATCACGAGCCACATGCAGATTTGCCAACTCTCCAGGTTTTGCCTATTCTCCCGGCCTCCTAACAAAGTCCCGAAATCTCCCGATTTTTTCAAGAAAAATTATCAGTGTTAAACGAAGCTTCTTGGATCTTGTTTTTTGGAAAAACTTCACCACTAACACTTTGACCGATACAGATCATATCCAAACCTTCACTGAGTGTGGAGTCTGAGTGCGAAATTGGCAATGGTCGTGCCTCGATTTCACGAATCACGTGTTTTTGCGTCAGAAAATTGCATTGTCTGTGGAACAAAATGGCTGCCGCAGGCGCAAAACGCGGCAGCGAACATTTGGACGAAAAAATCACAGATTCTGGTTCAGATGATGAGTGTAAACAACCCAGTGTCAGCCGAAAGAAGTATGATGGATTGGGAAAATACAAAGTCAAATATAACTCAGCTTGGGCTCAGCAGTATCCAGTCAAAGCTGTGTCAAACGATTGGAGCAGCTTTTCCTGCATACCATGTGGTAGGACCATAAGTTGTGCTCACCAGGGAATCAAAGATGTCAAGAATCATTGCGAGCGGGAAATGCACAAGAAAAGGGTTGATGCGAAGAAGACACCAACAATTACAGAACTCCTTTCTGGAGGCACCGATTCTTTGACCAAGAAAGCAAACAAAGCAGCAGTAATGGTCACAAACTTTCTGGTACAACACAACCTCCCCATTGCAACTACAGACCATTTGGGTCCTTTGTTCAAAGAAGCCTTTCCGGACAGCAAAATTGCTGCATCTTATAGCTCAGGTCGAACAAAAACATCTGTTATCATCAATGTTGCAATGGGTCCCCAGTGCCATCCATATTTAGTCGAACACTGCAAGAATCACTCCTTCAGTCTGGGTATAGATGGATCGAATGACACAAGGGTAAAGAAGATGAATCCTGTTACTCTTCGCATATTTGACGGCAAATAGATCCAAACAAGTTGAAAGTCATTTTTATGACATATGTGTACCACAAGCGGAGAGGATTGTGGAAAGACTGCTGCAATATTTGATGTCATGGGTGAGAAATTCCAAAATGATTCGATGCCATGGCTCAATGCAGTTAGCCTCAGTGTGGACAACACTAATTCGATGATCGGGCGCAACAACTCGATAGGCTCACGTAGAGAGAAAAATCCAGATATTTTTATTTCTGGTTGTGCCTGCCATTTTGCACACATTGTTGCCATTGAAGCAAACGATGACTTCACAGAAGTCACTGGCATAAATGTTGAAGATATTTTAATTGATCTTTATTATCGGTTTGACGGAAAAGGGAAAGCAAGCTGTTGGAATATTTTGAATTTTGTGACCAAGAGTATCAGCAAATCCTGAAACATGTGTCCACCCGTTGGCTTTCCCTGGAAAGGTGTATTGAAAGGGCTTTAAAGACGTTTCCTAGTCTTAAATCGTATTTCTTGAGTGCATTGTGAAGCCCGTGTTCATAAAAGATGCAGAAATTTAGCAGCTTGATTTGTCTGACCAGGCAATATTCAAGCCAAACCAGTCCATCTTCCTTGAAGGTATGACAAAACCTGCACTTTATAGGCTCTTGAATGAGGGACACATTGCAGAACCATTGTTTCAGAAATTCTATACTGCTGCCCACTGCTATTTTGAAAGATCATTGGCATACATTTTGAGGAAATTTTCCTTTGAAATATGACTTGATCAGAAATGAAGTTGCATTGATGTTCCAAAGCGGATTGAACATCAGTGGGAGAATGTGCAGTATTTCTATCACAGATACAGCAATTATTTACAGAAGTGCCCCTTCACACTCTGTATGAAGAATTTTGTGACTATCAAACACTTGATGATTCTAACATTGGTCAAGATGCATGGCAAGCTGCCAAAATAGTTGATTCCATCGAGGCTGATGGGACTGAGGTGTGCCATTACCGTGCTGATGTTTTATGGTGGCACATTGGATAAATTCAACAACCTGGTACCTCAGTGAAGAGACTTCGAAATCTCTCCAAGGTTGCAGAGGCAGTGCTTGTAGTTCCACACAGTAACGCCGAGGAAGAGAGACTTTTCAGTATTGTTCGCAAGCAGTCGTTCACGTTTAAATGTTGATGGAACATTGTCAAACATTTTGGCAGTTAAACTGGCTTATTCAGAGAACAGTACTCCCTGCTACAAATGGAGACCTGATAAAGAACTGTTAGATTTGGCAAAGAAGGCAACTTCTGTGTATAATAGAGAGTACGAATAAACCAATCTTTGTGCTCTCTGGTAAGTATAACTGAGAAATAGGATTACACTTAAAAGTCACTTATCAGGGTGCAAAATTAGGTCTTACCAAACGTTTAACAGATAAACAGGCCCTTTTTCGACTGGGTATATGTAATTTTTAAAGATTTTAACTGGTCCAGGCCACAATTGACTGTTAAAATCCGGTTTTCCGCCATTGATTTTGCACCTTGCTTATGTGCACAGTTGAACCCCAATAATTCTCAAGGGAAATGAAAAATACCTCGAATTATCCGAGTTCGAATTATCGGGGTCCAACTGTAATAGTTTTAGCAATGAAATGCGACAGTTTATTCAGTCTCCATTTTTTTTGCTGAATCTCCAGGTTTTTTGCAGTTTACCTCCAGGTTTTTAGGTCCCTGGGGTTGGCAAGTCTGCACGTAGAAACCCTCACAAGGTCACCCAAGCTCGTATCCATTTCAGATTTATAGGAATTAAGGTGCCTCTAGGATCGTGCATAATCTAACATCAGAGGACTAGAAAGTGTTGGATTTAAACTTCAGTTGTAGCAGCCCACAGTATTAATTATTTCAATGAGTTAGCACAACACTCGAGAAAGATTGATAAACTGAAACCGGTTGAGCACCATCTTTAAAACTACAGTTGCAGCAACACATAGTATTTTTATTTATTTATTTCACTAAGTACGGTATTTCAAGCTGCTGATATGCCCTTGAAACAGAAATATTTGATTTGAGATATCAAGGGATTTGATAAAAAATGACGGGTCAAGACTGAACAAATTTAGACTATCGACTACTTCAGCAGATGGCGGAACTGTCTCCTTTAGAGGGTACACTTTGACCCACGTTTCACTCTTAAACTTGAAAGAGTTATTGTCATCAACAAGTTTAAGGAGAGCCTCCATAGTAGGTTCAGTGACTTACACCAGGGATTTAAGGCACAATTCTTAATCCATCAAACTTGCCTGACGATGAGATTGTACAGGTTCAAATATGAGGAAGCAGAGGCCCTAACAAAGCACTTCACTTCCATGCTCGAAGAGAATGGGCCGAAGCAGTTGAAGCCCAATATAAAAAAAAACTCATTTTTTCACAAGAGGGCAGAATGCATCCTTAATGTGCTGCATTTGATGGCATCAGACAGATTTATAGTAATTACGTATTTTGTACAATAGTTGCCAAGTCTTGATACAGTTTCATGGTACCATTACACAATTACATGTTACTGTGAATAGTTAGAAAATCATATGGCTTTAACGTGGAGTTCCGTTTGTCGTACACCACTTGTAGACTTTGCTTTTAAAAGCTTTTGAGTGTGATTATTGAGTTCCAAATATTGATTGATTGCCTCAGGGTTGAAGCAAATGACCCCAAGCTCGGTGCTATTACAGTGTCATTGTCTTTACAAGCGAAATTTCGAACCCTCAGGAGGGTTTACTGAAAATACAAAATGTGAAAGGATCCATAATAGCATAGCAATCAAGTCTCACATGACAGACATTGAAAATCTCACACCTCAGATGAAAAAGAACTTCAAGGATTGGGACTCACCAGGAGAATTGCGCAAATGCTTGGAGTATCAAAGTGACAAATCCCAAAGGATAGAAGATCAATATCTGATGAAGACCTTAATTAAATTATCTGAAAATACATTTCTAGCTATCCAAAAGATATAGGGTACAAACTGATTTCTGGTTGTTTGAAACGAATTGGATTGTGAATTCAGAGCAAAAGATAAGTTCCGCCTTCCAATCTACAAAATAGCAGAATACAAATGGCAGGAAAATAGGGTGTCTGTGATTATCACGTGACCATGCTCACCCCAGGAACAAAGGAGACTTTTGTCTGATTAGCTGACGAGAATCTTCATACCAGTTTCTATCTTTTTGACCGCGCACAGAGCATTAAAACAATCAAGAGGAAAGTCAAAAGGAAAGGCAAAAGGAAAGGCGATCGCTATGTTCATTTGTTTGATCAGTTGTTCTTAGGAAAACTGTTACGAATTTTTGGGAGACTCGCGTTTTGAAAATGGCAGGAATGTTGGGGCGATTTGTTGTAGAAGGTAGGAAAATGTTTGTTGTTTCTATCCAGCAAACGAGAAATGATTTTTTTTTGTTCGCAAAAGCAATGGCATGAAGCCAAAACGTCCGAAATGGCTACCACCAGTATCACTGAAACTAACAGCAACTCCAACCCAAACTCCGCCTCAAATCTTGCCTCCGAGGACGCTGGTGAGTCACCACAAACTGCAAATAAATTTAAATGGATAATTCATGATTATGCTGTCTTTGTTAATTTATTATTCCTAGATATCTTGGGGCATGCACTGACACTTTCGTCTTCAGCTGATAGGTTGCCAGCCTGCACTTCGCACTCCACTTCAAGTTTCCCTACTAAATTCCTGCAATTTACTGGCACGTATTTTTTTAAAAAATTGCATGGTCTCCAGCAGACTGGATAAACCATACGGCCGCTGGGTCAGTTTATAGTCGTTTCACAGAATCGTGTTTTTGCTTCGCAGTTGTCTAATATTCTTTGAGTGATAACTGGCATAAATTGAATTTATCAAAGTTGCGGGAATTAAATAGTTCAAATAGAAAATTGTTATTATTCATCGAGTAATGTGGTTCACTGCAACTTGAACATTCTGCATGTGTTTCTGCTTTTAGTATTTTGCCAGTGTACATGTACTTCATTATGAAACCTCACACCAAAAGTTATCTAATCTTCTCCTTGTAATTTGAATTATGTTTATCCTTTGATACCGGGAAAGAAGAATAAATACAGTATGTAATTACTAATATGAAGTTTAATACTGTGAGCAGGAGAGGAATGAACCAATTTACGATCGAGATGATTTTTTAAAATTCTGTTTAAATTCTGGTGCAACAAATATTTTCAGTTTTACTTTGTCTTGTATGAGTTCTTCTCGCCATACCAACGATAGAGTTTATTTAAATAAGAAAAGAACTGTTTCTATTACTTATCAGTTATGCTACGGTCTTTCCTTTACCAGAAGTGCAATTCTTAAGATATTTTTTAAGGATAATGGTCTATTTTATGTTTTGTAATTTGTCTCAAACGAGACTTGAAACACAACGTCAGTTAGGCATTAGCTGCTCAAGTGGAGTTATTTCTCGAAACATGTCTGCCATAGCCAACAACAATTATCAGTGTACAAATACGCCATGGAAACTAAGTTACTTATTGATAGATGATTACCATAACAACCATGCCATCAGACGGCCATCTACAAGTCACACAAGTCTGGTCACTCATATGTGTACTGTTATTATTAAGTTAGTAAAAGAAGCCAAAGCTATTCCAATTTACGATGTTAATCATATCCATAATCCTTGTGGTGTTGATGCAGACCTACTTGTAAATAACTTGTGTTCAGTTCAGTCATTTGAACGAATTAGTTCATGTTTTTTTTCTTCTTCAATGCCAGAATTCACAAGTATGTTGTTTGACCCTCTCAGGGAGAGGCAGAATTTAGAATCTCATAATTATCGGGTTCAAGATGCTAAGGCCCTACATTAATTTAAAGATCTTCATCTTACTGATTTTGTTGAGTTACCTTTAAAGAGTACAGCAAATTATGAAGACACTTTTAATTTAGTTTTAAATACTGAAATGAAAGCCCATCTTTCCAAGTTTGCTATTTTGATGCCAGCTGACTGGCCTAGACAATATTTCCTAGATAGATTGTTTACAAAGCTGCCAATCAAGCAACAACTACAAGTAATGTTCCGACTGGCTCCCATCCTAATCCTCTCAGTTCTGTTGTTCCCACATTGGGGCCATTGCATGTAGACCTCAATGCTGATGAGGACATTGTTATTAATTGCATACCTTTATTCAGACGACTCTATGAATCTCTATTTCCAGGGAGGCAGCTTGCAGACAAGCCAAACCCATGGCGCATCCAGTTTGTCCTTGAGCTAATGTATGGGGGGTGGACACTAATCAGAACTGTTGTGAAGTCTGTTTTTTCACAGGTGAAGGATGTGCAATATGGTATTTTGATTACCCTTCTTGGCAACTACATTCCTTTGGCACTTTGCAGCTACAGTGTTTTATTCAAACAGAATCGCTTTGTTGAGTATTATTTTGCAATTTTCAGGCAATGGATTATGTTTTATTGCTTTCGTAGGAAGAATTATAACAAAGCCCCTCTAGTATGGCTTAGCAACAATTTGTTCTGGAAAAATGATTCTCCTAACATTCATAATTTATTTGCAGATTTTCTTAGTGTCATTGATGAGTATTTTGTTGAGCATGTTCATAGCATTGCAAGGAAGTCCACCAACCCATCTAACAGTGCAGATCAGCTGCGCCAGAAGCTCTTTTCAATCTTTGCTTCTGGAGAAAGGCAGGCAAATTTCCAGGCAGCTTTTACTCCTACCAAGAATTATATTTTTACTCGATTACAACTAACTGATTTGTTTTCTAAGGCTGCATCTTTTA
>JANSTR010192369.1:0-15598 GCA_025434805.1 Antipathozoanthus remengesaui | reverse complement strand
AATAAGATGATTGATCAAGGAGTTACGAGTACGTTGGATAACCTTGCATCAAAGATTCATACTATTGCATAAATTATAATCTAACTAATGATATATGAAGACGTATTGTGTAAAAGAAAGAAAACTTACTGATAATATATCAGGAAGTGAGGAATATACTAAAACAAAGAACGGTCGCACAATGATGGTGGCTATATGCGCTAGTTGTGGAGCTAGAAAAACACAGTTTGTATCACAGAGAGGCGGATGGTTGGGATCGAACTCTTTTCTACGTCCTAAGGGAGATAGATATACGGATGCTGACTATCTTAGGGAACTATACAAGAAGAACCCTCAGATACTAAGTGGTCAAGGAATCGATATCCATAAACTTATTGGTAAGCTACCAAAGCCAAAAGCTGGTTTTACACCAGGTAGCTATAAATATATGGGGCCATACAACCCTTTAGAAAAACAGCTTGAATATGATAAGAGCACAGGTGAAGTAACCAAGTGGCATGTACAACCTTACAATAAAGTAGATGAAATAGCCGCACACCACGATATCTGTTACGACATGGGTAAAAGCAAAGGTGAATGTGATAAGAAAATGGTTAAATCACTTGATGCACTACCATATAGTGAAATGCCAAAGTGGGGTCAGACTGCAAGGTTTTTGATTAATGCAAAACAAAAGCTTGGATTGGGGTTGAAGTCAAAAAACGGGAAAGGCCGTCGAGTGAAGAAAACTGGCAAGAAAAATTAGCTGACGAACTACACAGTCCAATAAAGAGAAAATTTACTCGACGGCGTGTTATTGTGAATCATATAGATGAGATATGGTGTAGTGACCTCGTTGAAATGCAACAGTTCAGCAAATGGAATAAGGGATTTAGATATCTACTTATGGTTTTAGACATTTTCAGTAAATTTGGATGGATTATCCCGTTAAAAGATAAAAAAGGTGAAACAGTTGCTGAGGCATTTAAAACAATATTCAAGGAAGGTAGGAAACCAGAGTTTTTGTGGACAGACAAAGGGAATGAGTATTATAATAAACATATGAAGGATTTATTAGAGAAGAATAACATAACATTATATTCCACTGAGAATGAAGAAAAATCATCTGTTTGCGAACGTTGGAATAGAACAATAAAAACCAAAATGTGGAAACAATTCACTATTCAAGGTAATACACAGTATCTAGACATGCTACCTAAGATTCTGAAGCAGTATAACACCACCAAGCATTCGAGCATTAAAATGACTCCTACAGAAGCAAGCAAAAAGAAGAATGAAGGTTTAGTATATTTCAATTTATATGGTGATATGGAACCATTATCAACTAAACCGAAATTTGAAATAGGTGATAAGGTTCGAATATCAAAGTATAAACGGAATGTGTTTGATAAAGGATACACTCCAAATTGGACTGAAGAAGTTTTTACAGTTGATAAGATACAATACACTAATCCAATCACATACAAACTAAAGGATCTCAGAGGTGAAGATATTCAAGGGAGTTTTTATGAACCTGAACTATTAAAAGCCAAACAGGATGTTTTCCGTATTGATAAAATCATCCGGAGAGATTATAAGAAGAAACAAGCTTTGGTGAAGTGGAAAGGATATAGTGATGATTTCAACAGTTGGATTCATTTCAAGGAATTAAAGGATATATGAAACTGTTTTAAGAGAATATTATCTAATATATATTATAGGAAAAACTACAGTACTACTACTGTTGTTACGCTGCTTAATAGTAGCCAAAAATATTTTATTGTTTCTGGCTATATTTAAACGCAGATTAAAACTATTTTAAAAAATAAAATATATAGTATATATATAGAATGAAACCAGTAAATTCAACTAAGAAGACAAAGAGCTACACTCTGGTATACTTTGGTGTCGGATGGGATTTTTCCCCGCTTAAGAACCCAATATATAAAAAATTTAATCATTTCATATTTATTGATAGTCTACCTAAGTTGTCACACTACGAACCTGGACAATCTGGGTATGAAAAAAGCAAGGATAGAGAAGCATTTATAAGAACTCTAAAGAATGCAGCTCAAGATCATAGAATGGTGTTAAGTAGTATCAGAAAAAATCTGTTAATATTTAAAAATGATCACCAAACACTAGAATATTATATCAATACCACGCTAAGAGATGCATTAAGTAACCCTACTATTAGAAAGAAGATAAATAAGGCTAAGTGGTTACATATAAAGGGATTTCAACCTTATCTCTATGGGTTAAAGGTAGGTGACCTTCCAAACCTACTAGATTCTCGTACGAAGCTATATGAATTATAAAATTTGAAGACACATTAGTTATAAATATCATATACATTTATATACTTAATATATATGGTAAATGAACAATTAATTCATCTAAAAAATCACCTAAAAAACTTCACTGTGAAGGAACTAAAAAAGGAGGTTCTCGCCGTAAAAAAAGGTTTTCAAGTATCAAAACTAAAACGGGCTGAGGTAGAAAACGTTATACTACTAAATCATCAACACTTCTTACACTTACTAAATAAGAATAAGGTAAAGAAGGCTAAACTAAAAAAGAAGGCTAAACCATTAACAAAAGTAAAGAAGAGGAAACCTAAGATCATTGTGATAGATGATACTAAGCCTAACTCTAGAATAAACAACGACACAGATAAAATGGTAAGAGACTATATAACAAAATTATTGGATAAACTTGACCAAGATGCAGACGGTAGAAAAGAAGGTATTGTTCACGAAAAACATAGTGGTTCTATCATCATCAAGAGACGTGACCGATATGTGATCTTTGGTCATGACAACAACGTAATTCTTTCAACAAAGGACAGAAAAGAACTAGAGGATTTACTTTACTTCACATTAGAAACTATATACACCTACTAAGTATTTGAAGCTAGCAACTTATATGTCGATTAGGTTTAAACGCAGATTAAAACTATTTAAAAAATAATATATATAGCATTATATATGGAAAATGTTAAAAGAGGTCGTGGAAGACCAAAGAAATACCTTACTGAGGAAGAAAGAAAACGAGCAATTACGATAAGTAAAACCAAATATATGGTTAACAAGGAATGGTTCTGCGACGTATGTAATAATAATAAGGACTACACGCTCGCCGGAAAAACCATGCACTTAAGGAGTAAAAAGCATTGGAAAAATACTAATGCAATCAACATCATGAATAAAATCAATGACATAATGCATAACACTCTTTCATAACTACAGTTCGAAGGATCCATGACTGGATCATTTGAATTCTCGACTATTTTTAAACGCGCATTAAAACACTTAAGAAAAAATAACTTATAGTATTAGTATATATATGAAATCAGAAAAATCTAACCTTATAGATATGAACAAGAGCGATCTTAAAAAGCTGAGTAAGTCTCAACTCATCAAATTGCTATTAAAGCAAGAAAAGAAGAAGCCTGAAATTATTGTGATAGACGATACCAAACCTACAAGACCAAATAGACCACCACCACCTGTACCGAAAGGTGTGAAACCATACAAGCCAGTGCCTAAACCTCGTAACAGTGTAAAACAAATGGTTCAAGATTATGAAAATAACATAATTCTACCCCCATTAGAATTTAGAGATAAACCAGTGTCTACACCTATAACTAAAAAACCAGTGCCAGTACCAAGAACTAAAATAACACAAATAGACAAAGCTCTGAAAGGTTACACAAAATCTTATGAAATCAGACTTTGGGATAATAAAGACCCACTATCCCAACTACAAAAAACAAGAAATGCTATAAGATATTATATTATGAGTCTACTAAAATCTATGAAAGGATTGAAATTTGTTGAAACGCTTAAGGTGACATTCACAAAAATGTCTGACGATGAAATAGTGTTTAAGACTGCATACTTTAACGGTACAGCCCAAACAATCATTTCAGATCTTGAAATCAATGAAACATTACAAACATCTAAACAACAGATCTTAAATAAGATCGCCCAATGGGTATCAGAAGGTTCTGGATGGACGATTCTATCTGTTAATAATCATTACCTCAACATCATCAAATACAAACCTATGAATGGATCATCATATATTCAACTACCACTAGAACTACAAAATAGTGCTAAAGGATTAATTAATTTAAAAAACAAGGATGATGAATGTTTCAGGTGGTGCCACATCAGACATTTAAATCCACAAAATAAAGATCCTCAGAGAATCAAAAAATCTGATAAAGAATACATTAAAAATTTAGATTACTCTAACATTAAGTTCCCAGTAACTATTAAACATGTTAATAAAATTGAGAAAAAGAACAACATTAGAATAAATGTTTTCAGCTATGAAGAAAAACAACCATACCCAATATACATTTCAAAGGAAAAGTTTGATGATCATATGGAGCTATTATTAATTACAAAAGATGAAAATAAACATTATGTGTTAATCAAAGATTTTAATAAATTTATGTATAATCAAACCAAACACAAAGAAAGGAAGCATTTCTGTATGTACTGTCTGCAATGTTTTAGTTCTGAAAGAATTCTAACCAATCATAAAAATAATTGTCTTCAGGTAAATGGAACACAAGCAGTAAATATGCCTGATAAAAATAATAACATACTAAAATTTAACAACTACCACAAACAACAACCTGTACCATTTGTGATTTATGCAGATTTTGAGGCTATTGTAGAAAAAATACAAGGTTGTCAACCTACTAATGAACAGTCATACACTGAAGCTTATCAAAAACATACAGACTGTGGGTATGGTTACAAGGTTGTATGTTGCTGTGATGATAAATATACAAAACCCATAAAGATCTACAGAGGCGAAAAAGCAGTATACAAATTTATGGAGGCTATGTTGGAGGAAGTTAAATATTGTAAAACAACAATGAAAAAACATTTTAATAAACCATTGAAAATGACAAAAGAGGATGAAGACGTATTTCAAAAAGCTAAGGAATGTCATATTTGTGATAAAAAATACATTGAGAAGGATATTCGAGTTCGAGACCACTGTCATATTACTGGAAAATATAGAGGATCTGCTCATCAAGAATGTAATCTGAAACTCAGAATAAAACCAGAAGAAATCAAAATTCCTGTTATATTTCACAATCTCCGTGGCTATGACAGCCATTTTATTATGCAAGAGATTGGAGCAATCGTTAAGAAAAACAGTTATACTGACAAAAACGGAAATGAAAAACAAATGAATATTAACGCTATCCCAAACAATATGGAAAAATATATGGCTTTTATGCTTGGTAATCATCTAACCTTCATTGATAGTTTCCAATTCATGAGCTCAAGCCTTGAGAAACTAGTTAGTAACCTACCAAGAGAATCATTAAAATATACCTCTCAAAAATTCAAAGGTAAAAAGCTTGATTTGATGGCTCGAAAAGGAGTATACCCCTACATGGACAGTTTTGATAAATTCAATGAAAAACTACCAACAAAAGAAGACTTTTTTAGTGTATTGAATGATCAACATATTACAGATGATGATTATAAACATGCACAAAATGTTTGGAATACATTTAACTTAAAAAACATGGGTGAATACCATGACTTATATTTAAAATCTGACATCCTTCTATTAGCTGATGTGTTCGAAAACTTTAGAAAAACATGTCTAGAATACTACAAACTGGACCCATGTCATTACTTCACTAGTCCAGGTCTATCTTGGGATGCAATGCTAAAAATGACTGACATAAAATTAGAATTAATGACAGATATTGACATGTTTCAGTTCATTGAAAAGGGTATGCGTGGTGGTATATCGTATATAGCCAATCGATACGGTAAAGCAAACAACAAGTACATGAAATCATATGATGAGAAGGCGCCCTCCAAGTATATCATGTATCTAGACGCTAATAATTTATACGGTTGGGCTATGTCACAATACCTACCAACTGGTGGTTTTAGATGGATGACAGAAAAGCAGATTAGTAAGTTAGACTTAGCTAAGTATACAGAAGATAGTAAGAAGGGTTTAATACTAGAGGTTGGCCTAGAGTACCCTAAAGAGTTGCATGACCTTCATAATGACTACCCATTAGGACCGGAAAAGGTGAAAGTAACTAATGACATGCTGTCTAGGTATTGTAAAAAAATAGCTACTAAATATAATATATCAACAGGTCTCGTAAAAAAGCTAATTCCAACTTTAAGAAATAAAGAGAAATATGTGCTTCATTATCGCAACCTTCAACTGTATGTAGATCTTGGATTAAAAGTAACTAAAGTTCATCGAGTGCTTGAGTTTGATCAGTCACCATGGTTGAAGCAATACATTGATTTCAACATCAACAAACGAAAAAATGCTAAAAATGCTTTTGAAAAAGACTTTTTCAAACTTTTAAATAATTCAGTATTTGGCAAAACAATGGAGAATTTAAGAAAGAGAGTCGATGTTAAACTAGTAACCGATACTAAAAGCTAATCAAATTATCAAGTAAGCCTACCTACGTGAGTAGTAAAATATTCAATGAAAAGCTGGTAGCTGTTCATAAGATCAAAGAAACACTAACCTTAAACAGGCCGGCATATGTGGGTATGTGCATCTTAGATCTTAGTAAGATTTTGATGTATGACTTTCATTATAACTATATCAAAAAGAAGTATGGTAATAAGGCTAAGCTGCTCTTTACCGATACAGACAGTTTAACTTATGAAATTGAAGCTAAAGATGTGTACCAAGATTTTTGGAATGATAAAGATAAATTTGATAACAGCGACTACTCAGAAAGCTCACCGTATTTCGATAAGAAAAACAAAAAAGTAATTGGTAAATTCAAAGATGAAGCCGCAGGAGTTCCTATTTGTGAATTCGTCGGTCTACGATCAAAAATGTATAGTTACATTAAAGACAATCAAAAATGTGGAAAAACAGCAAAAGGAATCAAAAAGAACGTCATTAAAAATATTAAACATGTATGAAAACTATAAAGATACGCTATTTAATAATGAACTAATACATCACACTATAAAAACAATAAGAAGTATCAACCATCAACTTGGAAGTTACGAAATAAATAAAGTATCACTCAGCTGTTTCGATGACAAAAGATATATACTGGAAGACGGAATCAACAGTTACGCATACGGACACTATAAAATCTAAAAAACTAGTCAGCTGCAGCAGTTTCTAACGCGTTAGAAAGTAAACTATGAATTGTTTTGACCTTCAAGAGAGCTCATTCATATATGTATCCTGCAGGCAGTTTATAACAACTTTTTATCAAAACGTTTTGATAAAAATATCAGAAAATTTTAAATGAGATACAATTCTGATTGGTTAGAAAAATTAGATAAATATCTAATGACCTAACGACAATAGAACAAGTTAGTGGGGGAAACCCCAAAACCTCATAAACTTCCTGTTTTTCCGAGAATTCACGCTTGGTGATTTTTCCGAGAAAGTCACGCAATGAAATAATCTGATGCTTATTATATTTGATGAGATTATAAAATATATATAGTTTACTAAGATTTGGTAAAAGTGTGCTGGTATTCAAAATTTGGTAAAAATGCTATAGTATTATAAAGCGAGCGCAAAATATGAAAAATGTGTTGATATTCAAGATTTGGTAAAAATGTGCTCGTACCCCCAAACACTATACTACTTGCGTTACCTATATTTTTTATTGCTTATTATTAGATTGATGACTGAATTCGCATACTCTTATTGGTCGAATCCACCTCTGCATGTATTAACGGATACTTTTGCAGCTTCGGCGTATTATCGCAGGATTTCATATTTATCACCTATTCGTTGTATTCTGGGGGGTTTTTTATCGAATTCATAAAGGTTATTAGGCATTCAATATCACAATTTTGAAGGATTCGTTGAGATTCGTTCGTCAGATTGCTAGTCTACATGTGGTCGAGTCCAGTCTTCAAATATTTATCGGTAGGCGCGATTTGTTTTAATCAATCGAGTACCAAAATTGGCGACGTGTATTAGCCAATTTAGCGTAGTCAGTATCACAATTTTGACGGTCACTTTTTGAGTGTTTCTTCAGGTTTGTGTGGAGCCTCCACTCTCTTATGCCTGAAGTGGAGTGCACCCCAAATTCCCTAGTCAAATTGGCCGATCGAGAGACTTTGTAAAATACCGTTTCAAGTCAACATCAGACAGGGCCAGGAGATCAACTATGCACGAATTTATGGAGATGTCTGCGAAGGAAGTTATGGAGATCAGTTGCGAACGAACTTTTGGAAGATCCGTGCGTACGAGCCATGCAATTTCGCATTCTGTAAACGGGCCAAAGTGGGCTGCTTGGTTTTTGGCCACATTGGGCCACTTGTATATGCTTTGTGAAAACCAGAGTCCATGCAGAGACATTCAAAATGGGTCAAATGGTGTCAAGCGTACGTTTTACAGGACGAGATGCCTGATAATTCAAACGCACAACAGAAGATTGTTTATCGCCAGTATTTCTACATACGTTGTGATACATATTTTCAAATTCAATAGTTTCCGCGGAAATTGATGAATCTTTGATCTTCCTGGTGAATAGTTCCGCAAGCGAAGAAAGTAGCTTTTAATGGGCATGTTCTAGACTAGCTAAATTTTCCCTTCCGCTTCTTTCAGTAACGTAAGGAAATGCCACGCACAAAGCTGATGTCATGCACATGGTGTATGGGCGCCAATCTAAAGTTGATTTCGTATCCTTAGCGTCCACTGAACGTTAAAGGCTTACCCCTTCCCCCTCCTTAACGTTCACTATTGTTTTGGCCTTTTTATATCTGTATATTATTAAAACTTGCTAATACGATTTACTTTGTTGGTTTTATAACTTTATAACTTATGACTGTATTATTCATGTATCAGGTTTATTGCTTTTCATATTTTGAGCAAGCAAATTATTCCATGGCTTTTTCTGGAGTTGACGTTGAAGACCTGAACAGATGAATATGAACTGAGTTTATTGCGTATTTACAAACCGTTAAATGTTCGAACACGTAGTTCCTGTTATAAAAACTTATGTTTATTACAACTGCCACCTCGGACACTGACTCCGACTTCATATGGACCTGACAGTCTCAATTGAATCTGATGATACATATGGCGTATATATTATATACTGATTCAAGTCTCTCAGTAAATGGATAGCGTTTCCACTGTGTTACAGCGTTTTCCTTAACGTCCTCACCTCCCCCACCCCACCCTCTTAACGTCCAATAGACGTTAAGCGGTGCCAAATCAATTTTAGGACGCCCACTAAGACATTCGCCAAATAACAAGACATTTTTCATTGTCGGCGACTATGAATTCTTCTTCTGTCCGGAGATTTCTACTGAGACTATTTATAGAATATTCGTTTTTACTTTCTACTGGCAGTTTACATTCAGCCTGTGGCCTCTTGAACTATCAGCAGATAGGAATTGCGAGTTCATATTCTATTAATTCTTAATTAGACAGTTTCAAAAGTATTTATGGTATCGCCTGGTTATTATATAAATTGTACACCCTTATTGAAGGGCGATTTGATTTAATATCCAACCTTCCTAAAAGAGACTCATTTTCGTAACGAGAAACAGTTTCTTCTTAAACTGTACATAATTTGTATACTGTACAAATATCGACTCAAAATGTATATAATACGGCTGGATAATTGTATTCGTTCCAAATTCAGGCCATCTCGCGTCTTGAACTTGGGTAATAAACTCCGACCAACGATGGTATTAAGAGTGCACTTCACAAGGAAAGCAAGACAGGGGCAGGCCCTAATCAACACGCCTAGCAACGATGGAAATGAAGGACTTTTGTGGAAGGCCCACTAGGCACTACATGATTTAGAGAGAGCAAAAACATTCAAGAGTGTAGCTGTCGTGACATCTTGGCTGTGTACACACAACTAGCTGGCACATGCTTCTCTCTGAATTCCAGCCACACTGGTCATGTGATTTGTCACTGTACTCGCGTATACTAACGAAAAAGATATTTTAAACAGATTTATAAACTGAAAACAGAAATGTAGGATCAGCCCTACAATTGATGTTGACTACATAATACAACGATAGTCTTTTTGCTTACCTCGTCGATTCTAGTTCCGCTGCATACGTAAAGGAGAGTTAACCGGGCTATCTGTCAGCTTTGTGTGGGTAACACTTGCAATACATCTTTTTTCTATCCCTTATGTTTGTTTTTGTTTTTTTGTTCAAATGACTATTGTTTGCTTAACCAATCAGAGATGAGTTTTCGAGATATGCTTGAAGTTCGCCAAACATTTCTGACCGCATGCACTGCAAGAATCAGTCAGAGTGGTGCTTTCTATTCGTCTAAGAAAACATTTTAATCCTTGCCACCACAATTGCTGGAGAGGCCAGGAATGCTGTGCATGCATTGCCATTTCCACAGCTCTTGCAGATTGAAGAGTCTGTAATCGATAACTAGGGTAATTCTGGCTGGACACCTGTCCCAGTTATTTTGGCCTGAAACCAGTCCCAGTAATTTTGTAATATTAATGCGATAATGTTTATGATTAAATTCCTTTTACAAACAGAATAAATTGTTCCAGGCACATCGCAGTGCCGTAGCAAGCCTTTAGGGAGAGAAAGAGTAAGCGATTCCCAAAGAGAAATTTTGAGTTTGTCCGATAATTTCAAGGCGGTTGAAAGCAAAATTAGAGTCTAAAACTAGTATAAATCTGCCTCGTTTTTACTAAGCTAGCTGCATATGACATTGTAAATTAATTTATTATGATACACGGAAGTTTTCCCAGAACGCCAATGCGATTGGTTGGGCGGATGGTCCAACCGTTTACACTGACCAGATCTGACGATGGCTACTGCTTTCTTACCCACACTAGCCTCAAACATTTGTGAGAAAACGTTGGGACACGGACCCTCATGCACAAAGCAGTATTGACTTTGAAAACTAAACTTAATGGGATACGTATGTTCTAGATAAACCCAAGTCCTTTTACCATATATATTCATATCCCATAGTTTACAAACTTGTGAAAAAGCTTTGTTGATATTGCAATGATCGGTCAATAAAACCGGTTAATCGCTCGATCTGTCTTTATAAGTGTATGGGCCTTCACGCTGAATGCAAAACAAAACAGCAAAACATTTCTGAGTAACAAACAAATCTTGTTCAGGGAATTGAGACAAACCAGGGTTAAGAATGCAGAACCCTCAATGTGGAACACTTAGAAATTTGCAAACAGTTTTTATACCTATTTTTTTTCTAAATAAACACTCCATGGTCGCTTTCCATTTAAACAGTCTGGCCTGCCGATCGAGAGGAACCAGTTTAAATAGAAATATTATCTGAATATCCCGACATTTTGATTCTACGTTTTACTGTTAACATAAACAAAGTAAACTTGACCAGCGAAATGGCTGAGTTGCTAAAGGCTCTCGAATACATATTTCGCGCCACAACTCGCTAATTTTCAGCGTTTTGATAGATCGGAGAGGGATAACTGAGCGGCTCTGATTCTTGAATAGGACCATTCTGGGAGCGGCCATGACGGGCCACTTCAAATACGGGCCTTGTACTGTCTATTCGAGAGATTATTGGTCGGAACGATCAGAGCGTTTAAATGAAAAGTAACTGGCACTTGCAAACTGGAGCGTTGAGTTTGTTGTTCTCAAATATCCTTCGAATGCAATTATTCTCAATACTATAATTAGTGCAATTTAAACCAAATCTATGCCTAATGATGGAAAATGCAGGCTAAAGAGGGCAAATGCTATACTCATTGAAAGAAGTAAATGGTGCAAGCAAAAGGAGGAAAGAAACATCTATAATTTGCGCTCCGATTCACGCCTTGCAGTTGGCTATTCGTGTATCATTACCTATCATGTGCCTTCACTTGCCCTACTTTGCTTTGCGGAGGAAATTAATTTGTGCTGTGTTCAAAGGAAGTCATAGGTGCAGTTGAAGTGAAGCAAACTGTATGAAACAAATTGTTCCTTTTCGTACTGTCCGGGCCCTAGAGGTACCGCAAACACTTTATTGCGATACAGGATTTGATCAGGGGTGAATCTTTGCTCTGTCTTACAGCCATCTAATGGGGTTACCAATATAGCGTCACGCTCTCCCTTGTAGAAAACGCCACAGGTTGGATCACGCAGATGGAGGAACATGTACTCAAGACGATGAAGAAACCTTTTGATGAAATAATCCATGTTTATTTTTACCACCATGCGAGTGGAATAGCAATCCACCGAGTAGGGCTTGGTTAGTTCAACTGATTGAGGTAGTTCAGTTGGTTCAACTGGTTCCGGGCGCTCGGTTGGCTCAACTGGCATCACTGGTTCGGGCTGTTCAGTTGGTTCAACTGGTATCACTGGTTCGGGCTGTTCAGTTGGTTCAACTGGTTCAGTCGGTTCTACTGGTTGGGGCTGTTTAGTTGGTTCAACCGGATTAACTGGTTTGGGCTGTTCTGTTGGTTCAACAGGTTCTGTGGACATCCTATTCGGTTCTGGATGCTTAGTGGGTTCTGGAGTAATTACCTGTTCTATAATAACTTCCGGAGGATTCACCGCTTCTGTGGACATATTAGTTGGTTTAGGCAGCTGAGTGGGTTCTGGAGTGATTACTTCTTCAATGATAACTTCTGGTGAATTCACCGCTTCTGTGGACATCTCAGTAGTTGGTTTTGGCAGCTCGGTTGATCTTGTAAGTTTTACTGATTCTGGGGAGGTGACTGATTCTGGCGGATTCTTGGGATGGGAAGTAACTGCTGTCCCAGAAGAGATCTTTGTTGTACTCACCGATTCCGTGGCGATGATATTTGGTTCAGGAGATTTGGTCGTTTGTGGAGCCATGGTTGTCTCTGGAGCCTTAGTTGTTTCTGGAGGTTTGGTTGGTTCTGAAGATTTGGTTGTTTTTGGAGGTTTGGTTGTTTCTGTTGTCTTGTGCGCAGTTGTGGGCTCCGGCTTAATAGTTGTTGGTTCTGAGAATCAAAAGCGAACAGGTTACTCTTCAAAAACATAACATTTTTTCACGTTGTGGAGCTGCTAACAATTATCATAACTTTTACAACTTTCAGTAATAAATAAACTGGGGAACTTTAGTTATAAAAAACTGGATTTAACCAAATAAATTATAAGATAAAGTATAGTGAGAAACTAACTTTTCTAAGCAACATTAGAAACTAATCCTGAAATATCGCGCGCTATGATTGGCTATAAGTCAATTTATATAACTAAACATAAACCCAAGAATAACGTCACATTACTCGGAAAACGAGTAATCCATTTTTTTCTTTATTGGTATTTTCTAAAAGGGATAAAACAGCATTACGCGTTATTTCCTAGACAATAAGATAAAACGGTATGACGTTGAGAGAGAAAGGTATTGAGAAAGAACGAGGCGAAGCCTATGCGGAGCTGTTTGTTCCCTTCAGTAGGTCATGGCGGTTTTCATCCGTTCGCAAAGTACTCTATCATTTTTATAAAACCACCTTCTTCAACCTGGTCAAATTTATGTTTGACAGATTCTTTTAACGCTAAAACTCTACACAAGCGAGAAAATGGTCCTTTTGTTCTTCCGTGTATTATATATTTTGTGAGCTGTTGTGTATTTCGCTGTGAAAGTGAAAAGTTTTAGCTGAACGGTTCGAGCGTTCGGCCTTAAGTTCGTCAGAGCAAGAGACGAAGGGCTACCGCTCGAAACGTTAGCTGTCATAAATCTTTAGCCCAGGCCTCACGGAGAAATACATAACATATCAACTATTAGTTGATCTATCCTATAATTTGGCTTACTCGCCGACGTAGAAAACCTTGTTCTTTAATTTGAAACTATTAACCTATACAAGAGTTTATTATATACCTTGAATTTCCTCTAGCTGTTTGGTGGAACAAAAACGGTAAGGACATCTTTCTGGCCCCTTAAGATAATACACCATGTAGCCCCCACAGTTTCTCACTCTGATGTTCATTGTGGATGAGCAACAGGAGTCAGGGGTTCGAAAACAGACTCCTCTGGTCTCAATTCCTTCGCCCGCGCTTGGATGTGAGCCCACGAGCCAACCCGCGCCAATGGCGCTGCAAGCGGTCGCCCCCGTCTTCATGCACTTGTGTGCCATTTGAGTGCCCGCCGCTCCAGTGAAGCGGTACCATGCAGGCCTAAGCTCCCAATCGCACTTCAGCATATTTGGTACGAAGAAGTCTTCCAATCGGTCCGCCTCTGAGAGTTCTATGTAGTTTTCACATCCTTCGACTGGATCTTCCTCTGCTATGCCAATGGGAAATAAAATTGTTATCTTCTTCTTGGAGCACCCAATTGGGGAATACTGAGTTAATATAACTCTTTATTGAATTCAAAATAACATCTCCCCTCACACTTTTCAAGCGCAGCTGAATTGCTTTTGTGTATAATTATGGGTCTACTTATATACTTATAATAATAATAATAATAACAATAATAACAACAACAATAATAATAATAATATTATAATAATAATAATAATGATAGAATAATGATGATGATGAAGTACACTACATACTAAAGTGTTCTATCGGAGGAAGGCTAGCGCTGATATCAATGCTAACAGTGATTAGCAATTTGATTATTATTCGGCAAAGCTAGCCCGGCAAATCTTTTGAACATCCTAACTGGATGTAGTGCGCTCGTGCATACGAAGTATTTGGTATAACGACGAAGTCAAGATCCTGTTCTTCGAAGTAGTACTAAGATCTTGTAACTTAGGACCTTGTTACTCTCAAGCTCACAACAATTGCCTACTGGGACATCCTTCTGGGACATCCTACTCTATGATGGCAAACTGGTAGCTTAGAACACGTGGAAAGGTAAACACACCCAAGGAAAATAAATCTACAAAAAGCACATTCGTGACATCTAAATTAACTCAACCGCTTTACTAACTGCACTGAACCAAAACTATATTTTTTTTTAACTTGCCCTGAACTTAGTGACCATTTTTATTATATCGATTCTTGTCATTCTCTAGGGCTAGATTAATTCACAATATTGCTCCATGGCATGACTCCCCCTCCCTCTCCCCCAAAAAACAGGCAAGCATGCTCCAAATATGCTGTTCTGCAGATACTATGCTTGTCTCTTATCCACATTCTTTCGGCAGTAAGAGCCCCGGTAAAAAGTCGTTATATTGTATGAAATATAACTTAATACAGGTTCATGATCATCTGGAGTTCTAATGTGACGTAATAGGAAGAGACTGGCTGCCGACGTAGTGCCAGCAACACTGTCAGGGTGAAGGAAAGTTGAATTTACTCTCAGCCTTTAGATCAATGTTATTTTTATTGCTGGACTGCTCTAAATGATTGCTGCATATACCTGGCACTAATTGGTCAAATCCGAAACAACTTATTGGGTACGTTTGTCTTCCTTGTTGAATATTTCTTTTAGCCAAATAGAGTCCCTAATTATATCGGTATGAATTGCTCCGACTCAGGCCCGTTTCAAACGCCGTGCTAAAGTCGTGCCGAACTATAAATTCATTGTTTAGGTTCGACTTTGGCACGGCTGTAGCACGGCGTTTAAAACCACTTCCGAATTAAGTTCGACTCTGCCGTGTAGCGCGGCAAGCTCTGTCGTGCTACACGACTTTAGCACGGCATGGTTTCAAACGGCGTGCTATTGCCGTGCCGAACTAAAT
>JANSTR010192258.1:0-15598 GCA_025434805.1 Antipathozoanthus remengesaui | reverse complement strand
TTTAGGTATCCTACTGATGATCAGTTACTGATTTGTGTTTTATTTCAGGAACATATAGTTGTCTGTTGAAATGTAATGACATGAGTCATGAGACTGTATCCAGAGTCATTTCAAAAACTACCATATCAGATTCTTGTTTTCCAAATCTAGCATTATTTTTTCGTAATTTTAAATTTCTCTTGACCCAGCTTTAATCCTGACCTTTTAACATCCAGCACAATGTTGCAACTCAAATGTAGTCTGCCAAGTCTCACACTTTAAATAGGTCTTTTAGGCGTGAGTCTCATGAAATCTTGTGTGCATTCTCATGTCAAGGTGATGAAATCTCACGATCTTTTGGAGAAACAAATATAATTTATAGAGGTTCAAACTGCACCTCAATGTGAAAATAAAATTAAAAATAGTTCCTGTCATTTGCATTGTTTGTGCTGCTCATAGATAAGGACCACTAAGTTCTCTCACTCCCATGCTGATCAACCAATATGTAGGCCACAGAACTGGCAAGTCATTGCAGGAAAAAATATATGTGTGCACATGTGTCTTCTTAAGCAACTCAGCCTCTTACTTGTAAAGTTTGCTTTGCCTGCACATGTAAAACATCAAGATGTGTCAAACCAATATGAAAAGTCAAGAACTAGGATTTAACCTTAAACAATAATTATTACAGACATTACTCAGTCCAAGCAGCAATTCCTCTTCTGAAATGTATATAGAGAAATCCACTGTTGCATGGCATGATAAGCCTATCTGTCTTGATGTTGGGATAGCTGAAAATCTTGAGAGATCAACTGAAATTGGCAGTGAGAGAATGGAGTGGCTGTTTCACCATTCATTAAATCCAATGATCTCTGGTAATGTTAACTACAACAGTTTTCATTCGGTGGCTTGGTCTCCTCCAGGAATGGATATAAACCACAGGTATCTGATCTTTGAATTGTTCTTAATAAGGGTTCCTTTCCTTGAAATAGCTTAATGTGACCAATTATAAATCTTAACATTTTTAGTCAGTGGCCAATTTTAAGGAAAATTTCTGGTTGTACATGGGGCAACCAAGAGGTCTTGTCGTGGTCGTCCCTCAAGAATTGAGGTCGTCCTCTTGGTGTTTCAAGTCAAAATTTTGCCAAGTTATAGTACATTTAAATGCACAACACCACTTTCAAAATCATTTTATTATTCTCAAAATAATCTTTCAAAACTTTGTAGCTTTTGGCTTGTTTTATCTGCAAGAAGTTGATAAACTTCTCATTGTTTCTAAACATTATAAAAATATTTTACAACTACAAGCTGTCGTATTTGAAAACATGATTAAAACTCGTAAACAAGTTAACCACAAACCATGTGTGACCAATCAAATAACTGCAGTCATAAACCTGTACATTTCACACTTCCAAATAAGGGCATTGTGCAGACATGTCCTACACTCAATGTCTCATGATTTTGGTGACCTTTTTGGGTCACAGACGATTGCATTTACATTTAGTTGAAAAGAACATAAATTTTCGTAGTTTAGGAACGGTTCAGAAGAAAACTACAGTAGTTACAATATTCCATCATGAGCCATGTGAAGATCCGGAAGTGGAAATGACATTCTACGATATACAATACTGCTAAAAGTTGATTAAAAAAGACACATTACAGATGTTTTTTTGATACACTGAGTATCTTGTCACACTCAAAACAAAAAGTCCACAAACTTGATTTTTCGGTAACTTGCCAATCTGATCCTGACTAAATGCTCACAATACTGTTTCTAATATTCGTGTCAACAGAATATTGTTAGTCGTCCAAAGGACGCCTAGAGTGTCCCATTGTGGTTGCCCCATGTACATTTTGGTCGTCAGGGACGACGCGGCGACCGTAAAAGTCGATCACTGTTAGTTATCTCTTTTTGTTTCCATAATGCAATTTTTAATATATATAAAATTATATTAATTAATTATTGTAGTTTTAGTGATTTATTTTGAATGATTTATATTTAGTCATGGTATATATTAGATAACTATATTATTACATGTAGCTGTAAAGTGTTATTGAGTTACTAAGAAATAGTACAATATAAGATTTGATATAAAATATTATTGTTGTAGATTGCTCTTACAGTGTTGTTGACTTTTGAACACTGTTACTCAGTTTGTTGCTGTTAGTCCATAGATCTATATCTCACATTAATGTAGTTTTATTAACTTAAAATACTATTAAACATTTTAATACTAGTATTCTCATAACTTCTATACACATTAAGGAATTTAGATTTTTGTTTAAATTTTAATATTTTGTTATATTTAATTTCAGATGCGTCCTGGCAACTTTATCTCTGGACCATCAAGTGTTTGTTCACATTCCTGTGAAATTTAGCAGAAAGTGGAAAAGAACTATAAACATTACAAAATGTTTGCAAGATTATTATCACAAACATGGATTTTGTTTAGATAGTGACCAAGCCACAAGTGCTACAGAATCATCTGAAAGTACTGATACTAAATCTCTTGAAACAAAGCACAGTTTTGCAGAGTTCAAGAAAAGAATAAACCTGTTGTCCATTACTTCTTTAAAATGGTGTCCAATTCTTTTCGAACAAGAAAGGGTGGATAGTGAAGCTACAGACAGTGTGAGAAGTTTTTCTATTTTGGCAACTGGTCTAAAGAATGGACACATTGTCTTCTGGAAGATTATGGCATCTGTGCAGATAGGTGTGACAAAAGCAGAGATCATGGGCTCTATCAACGGTGATTCTTCATCAATATGTTCACTTGCATGGCACTGTCCAGACTATCAAAAAGGTGGGTGTCTTTGACATTTGCACATTTATTATTCTACTAGTATTCAAATTACATCATTCTTTAACTTTATTTTCATTTGAAGTAGCTTACATGTACGTTGAATTACAGAGTCACGTCTTCTCGCTTGCTAGGGACAGGAGCACAATCATTCACTGGTAATTTAATCTTGTCCAAAGCTTTGATTTGTTTGTTGGAGTTTATCTGGAGTTTTTGGAGTGTTCAGTATTAATAGGGTCACACATGTAGAAGATACAGATGTAACTCAGGATTTATCTATTTTGAGTTCATTTTCATTTTATTAAGAATTGATTTTCATTTAAATCTGTGAATCAGAGTGTTTGTCTTTATCTGTAGTTTTTACAGACTTTTGAAACAATACTACTTGGTATAAATTATAAATTATAAGAAACTACATCATTCTATGGTGTTGGCAAACAAGCTGGTGTCAACAGTTTCAATTCCAGACACTTGTGCAATTTATTCAGGTCAACTTCTCGATTCTATTGGATTTCTAATGTTATAATTTCTATATTTAAGGTATTACTACTGCAGTACTTCATGCATATTAATTAACCCTTTCCTACTAAACCCCAATTTCAAATAAACCAAGAACATCCTAAGTTTTGAACCAGTTGACAAAACTCTACAAAGTGACCATTCATTTTATTTGTCTCAAAGAATGGATTCTCAAAATGTTCGTTGTTTCATGAAATTTAGAAGTTGATTTTTATAAAGTTTGATAAATTTAATAAATTGAAAAGTCAGGAGGGAAAGGGTTAACAAAGCAGAGTGAAAGATTTGGTTAACCCCTTTAGATTACAAAATAATACAAATTGTCTTTATTTGTCAGAGAACAGGAACAACTGCATGCTTATGGTGCAATCAATTCGCCTTAAGAACACCATTTGCAACTACAATACAACCCAGAGGAAGAACTATTATATAATATATTTTTATTAAAATATAATAATAAATAAGCAAAACATAGAAAGAGTTACCGGTACTTATAAATATTTGATATAGATTTACAACTTACAGTACTTTGATAGCACAGCCAGGTTTAAAGATTCATATCAACAGAAATGCAAGGTTACATAGTCTCCAACAACAATTTTTGGTGGATCTAGTAGATCACAAAGTGTGTTAACATTATTTTTTTTTCACAGCTAGTCTTCTTGCTGTTGGGGACAACAATGGTCTGATTCAGCTGTTTTCACTTGTTGTGAACCAGTCATGTGATACAGCTGAGATCACAAGCCAAGTAAAGTATGTGGTATGGGGTGACAGTGACGAGATGGCTGTCAACTGTTTACACTGGTATCAGCAGGTATGACTTGGGTGGAAAGGGCAGGAGTGTTTGTGGTATGGGGTGACAGTGACGAGATGGCTGTCAACTGTTTGCACTGGTATCAGCAGGTATGACTTGGGTGGAAAGGGCAGGAGTGTTTGTTGACCAGTTATGTGAAATCATTGATGCCATTAGCCAGACCAAGAACATGGTGTGATTTGATAGAGATGAGATATGTGGCTGTTAAGGGGAAGGGTCTTTGATTGGTTTGGCAGTTTTATGATATAGTTGAGATCACTAACAGAAGTATGTCAGGGTTCAAAGTTGGTAGTAGTCTGCTTTTCCAAACACCAGTAAAAATGTTCACAGAGTAAACGTTTTCATAAACTAGTACATGTGGCAAGCAAATATATATAAGCATTTCATATTAAATGACTGACAAAATTATTGAAGTGGTATTTCTCATCATAATGACATTATGCAGACATTTAAAACCAAGCTTGTTCCAAGAAATGAACCATGCACTGTAAGGTCCCATTGACAATGGACATTCATGTTTTGGTTTCCCTAAACAACCAAAGGCGAAGTCTGTGCTGCAAGTAAACATTGGGTAGACTGGTAGACCAGGGCACTAACTAGTCCAACTGTCTAAGTTCTATATCACTGTGTATGGTGCATTTGTGGACCAGGTTTGTGATATATGTATAGTTAGAGCAGACTCAGGCTGACATATATTTGAGATGATTGTCCACTTCTTACACCAGTTGCTACTGAGTGTGTCTAATTTAACTTGTGATTTGAGTTTTGTTACTAAGTATAAAAGGGTTTGTAACCATATCACCAGAAAACAAGTGGGTGTCTGCAACTTGTTGCCAGCAAGGGATCAACCGTGCTTGTGTTCAATGTCAATTCTGTGAATGGCAAATTGAGTAAAATGCCGCAGCACTCCTTTGTGAGTGGTATCCACACAGTTAGCATAGCAGGAATTGATTGTTCCCAGAATGGACTAGTCACCTCATGCAGCACTGAGGGCACTGTACAGAGCATTTCATTGGGTAAGTCAGTACTGAGCTACATTCCGGACATGTCCACACTAGTTACAGCATTGTCTTTATGCTTGCATATCTGTTGATGGTCATACTCATTTAGACTTGTAGCACAGTCACCATGTATATTTTGTAACATGTGCATTTTATTTATAATTTAAAAATTAAGCCAAAATCCCCATAATCCCTGTGATACGTAAAACTAGTTATAACATTTAAAACAATTTGATATCTGATTAACACATTACTTTATGTATGACATTTGTGCCGGTGCTTGCTGACCGGTGCTGAAACAGTAGGACTTTGGATCCCTTACAAGGCTTGTCTCCACATGGCTAATTACAGGTTCAGGTGGAGGAAGAGGTGACAGTCCACAACACTGGCATTAGCCTACTCCTATCAACAAATGTGCAAATTCTTCTAAGTCCCCCAATAGAACATCGAGAGACTAGCTAGACCAACGTCCATGTCCGTGGACAATGTGACAAAAGAAGGTCTTGAAATAATTCAACCCTTGGCAAGGCCAGGGATTGAACACGGAATCTTGGATTGACATCCTGCCGTGCAATGCTGTGCAATTTCCTATTAAAGTCACATAATTCCACAAATTTTTTCGTGAAATATCAGAAGCCTTGCATTGAGAAGTTCAAATGGATCATTGAATTTACTAAACACACAAGCTATTGTTTTGTAATAGTTGTAACTATGACAAGATCAAGTCAGATAAATGGACATTCAGTTTATGACTTTAAATATTATCTGGCTATAACAATTCCATGGAGTGGTTCGTTACCTGACAAAAATGTGTTCACTGTTAGCAAGATTCTGGTTACAACAACTCCATGGAGTAGTTTATTACCAGATGAAACGCAACACAATTCTTGTACTTTGGAATTTGTATTTGTTTGCCCATACTATAATATTAAGGTGATTATATAAATTTTAATATTTAAAAATGATAAAAAAAATTCCATTTATGCTAATTAAAATAACATGAATTCAGTGTAGATGGAACTTGTTAGTCTGCAGCTAAACCTGAATGAATTTTCCATACAGATGCAGATGGCTCGTACTGTCCAGTACTGATTGACAGAAGAGACACCCAGACATGTCATGGCATAGCTGTGTCACACAATGGCCTGTACATAGCAGTGTTATACAGCCCTGCAACAGTGTTACTGCAAAGTCGCAAGCGCTACCATGCCCAGGTACACACAAGCATTCAGTACCATGCATGGTGCAATAGTTGATTTATACCCAAAAACGACATAATTATATAGCAAATTGTTAAATTCTCCTTAGAAACTCTCTCCATAGCTTCCTTGTACACAAAAAAGACGTTTCAACTGAAACCATCAGTCTTCATCAGTGATGTTTGTCGCGTGACAGCGAAATTTCCAGAAATCGACTTATAGATTTACATCTTATAATTTCAACCTGGATGAATGACAACATTCACATCCTTGTACACAGTTAAGAAAATTTTACTTTCATATTAGATAGTTTTTACCCTGATAACAGAGGTTTTTCCTTGCAAGCAAAAAATGGAGAGAAAAGAAAAAATCTGGTCAAAATCCTGTTGAGCACACGCAGTAAGTTGTCCAGGAGTTTGGACTAGTCACACTGGTTGTGTAACCGGTTTTAGCCCCTCGCATCAGTGTGGGCACTATTTTGGCCAGCAGATATGTACACAGCTTATGTGCAAGAATGATGGAAGGGGCTAAAACCAGTTACACATCCAGTTTGATGTGACTGGTCCAAACTCCTGGACGACTTACTGCGCAAGCTCAACAGGATGTCCAGAGGTTTTTTTTTTCTCTCCATTTCTCATGTGCCAGTAAAACCCCGCTATCAGGGTAGATAGTTAATTAATTTATTATTAAATTCTCATAAACAATTAACAATATATTTTAAAATATGCGAGTTTCTTTGGAATTGAACAGAGTATGAGATTTCAGCTTACCTACAGACAATAAAGCAATATCAGTAATTTGGCCAAGGATTGTAACTTTTTAACTTTATTGGTACATGGTAATACATTAATTGTTAATAATATACTTACAATTTTGTTAGAAATATAATTAATAATACAGTTTATCATGTCCACCCCGGTTAGGGGATTTGAATTTATTAAGACTAGAAGGTTTACACACTTTTGGTGCCAGAGGTACAGCTCACTTCTTTGGAATCTGCCATAATATTTGCATTCTGAAATCTCAGACAACTTGTGACACCCAAAAGAGTGTCAGCAGATACAATTTTTTTTATTTATGTGATATTCGGACTTTTGATTGAATGAAAGCAATCAAATCAGCTACACTTCAAAATACAGTATGCAGCCTGTACCAAATTGTGCAGTTGGCCGTAAAGAGATGAGACATTATAAGAAACTTAAATCTGTTTGATGTAAGACCTTGCTTTAAAGATTATAATCACCCGGCACGCACCGCGATTTCAGTCCACGTGTTGATATGCTGTAGTATTTCATTCATTCAACTTTTTTTCTGTATTTTGTTAAGTACGCTATAGTCTTACCAAAGCTTTAATTTAAGTTTTTGTCAAGTCATTTTTAATAGAGATCGTTTCTGAAAAGCGGATGGCTCCAAGAAGCCAGCGCGGACGACCGAAATTTCCTGGCAGGGAGAACACAATACGTCTCAAAGTATCTGTCTTAAGGATCAGAAAATCTTGGATTCGGCAGTAGCATTCACTGTTTGCTGAGTTTGTTTTGCATCGATTGCAAAATGCAAATAAAAGATTATTTACTTTTTTTTTGAAGTCGTCATGGTCTAACGATGGCGCCCAATCAGAGCAGGGCATTTAACAATAGAAATAAACAAAAATGGGAGGCGCCTGATGCTTGCCCTTTTCTTTTGGACTTTTAAATTGCAAACTAGTTTTTGAAAGAAAGTTGCTGAATTTTATTCAGAGTTTTCAGACATGTCCATTGCGTATTTACAGACAATTATTTGAAACGTGTACTTAAGTTACTCAGCCCTTGGCAAGTTTCGCCAGTTGTCATTTGCGCCTGCCATATATTATTATCAAATTGTTGTTTTTCTACAGATCAGCTTCATTTCCATTGTGACAGAGGAAAAACTTCACCATGTGTTGTCAGCATTGAAGAGATGTCCAGCAGACACCCGCCTGTCGTGGGACGTAATGGAGGCCTGCAGACAGACAGCTATACGGAATAACGCCATGTCACTGTACAACCAGTTAAGGGAGTCACCCAGTCCTTTGGCTTTGCCTTGTCTGTACCTCAAGCTGTTCTTAGAAACACTCGTCGTCAACTGTTCATCAAACACAGTTGGTGCGTCATGTGGAACAGGGGTCGTACGTGATTGGCAGGTCGAGCAGCAGTGTACATCTGATTACATAGTGAAAACTCTTGTTCTTTCACGGCTTGAACAGTGGAAAGATACAGTTGAAGGCGGTATGAAAAAACTTTCCTTTCAATGAATATAAACAGAAGGGTTTTCTAGTCGCGTATCGATATATCATCGTAACTACCATTTGTTTCACCAATCCATCCACGGATGCCTGTGTCACTGATCTGTTTCTATTTATCCTATTAGACAGTTTAGTGGGTAGTGTGAATGGATAACTAGTTTTACAAGTCATGTAGTGTTTTGCGAGCCCTACAATCAGGGTTTTCCTTTTCAAATGAAGTTGCAGTCGATGTGAACAAACCAGGCGGAGAATTATGGGAGCGATAGCGCGACTAACTATTGAAAATGCGGGATTATTTGGCGTGCAGTTACCGGCGACTGAGACGTTCACAGACGGCGAAAATCGCCGGTCGCCGGCCGAAAAGGAGAACCCTGTACAATTACAAGAGACAAGTCACATTTCCACTATATACTAAACTGTCTAATAAGAGATTAATTATCCATTTTTTCTCTTTTTGTCATAAATTTGTAAAGCGAGGTACGCGTGATGCGTGACTAGTTTGCTGCTGTATAGAATATGCTCCACAGTACAAATATCGCAGGATATTTATACTCGCTCCAGACCTAAATATGGATTTCTTGTATTTTGCGGCCTGGAGTTGGATAATAAACATTTATTATATGGCTGATTGATTTCGCGCGCCGTGATTGGTCAATTTCCAGTCCGTTAGTTGCCGTACGGACCTCTAGCTCTCAAGTGGCAGCCGTTTACAAAGTTTGTTTCTATTTTTCAACAAAGCCATATAATAAATATCTTATTAGCTTCGTTTGCTCGGTCCTACCTACCTGGCCCTACATACCTACCTACGAACCTACCTGCCTACCTACCTATCTACCTATCTGCCTACCTATCTACCTACCTACCTATGTACCTACCTGCCTACCTACCTATCTGCCTACCTATCTACCTACCTACCTATGTACTTAGCTAGCTACCAACCTACCTACATACCTACCTACGTAAGTACATATCTACCTACCTACGTACATAAATGAACCCATACATGTCTATTTTAAAAATTTTAGAATATATATAATATTATAACAGTATACATGGATGACTGAAGTTGTCACTTGAATCACTTTTTCACGACTTTAAATCCATTTTACGCATACTTTTAACTCGGCGTTGTGCATTAAGAACTCTGTGACAATTCTGTCGACATCCTACACAAACCCATATAACAAACTTTATTACTGAGTTTACTAAAGTATCGTAAAGGGCAACAATCACGGCTAAAGATGCTTATAGAATATGAGGATCTGTGAAAAATAGTGCTAAAAGGTACAAGTTAATTAACCTTACGAATTTAGTTTCAGTTCGATTGTCGAAGATTTCAAGGACCTTAAAAGTGTAGGCTTTTTCAAACAGATCAGTTGATAGAAATATTTCTTAAAATATTGTTAGTCTTAGGTGTTGTAATGTTGACTTAATGCTCCGCGGATATTAGTTTAGCAACTTACCGTTGTACAATAATCTTTTAATAATCTATTGACGAAATCCTTCTTGCCCTGCAAACATGCTCATTGTTGGATGAGTATCCATTCCCCATGTTGATCGCAGCAGCATCATTCCCAGTTCTCGATATTCTTGGTATTTTAAACTATAAGCTTTATAATTAAGTTTAATTATTTTCCAGTTGAGTTGCCTGTTTTGTTGATGTGTGACTGGCTCGCCGCCACATTCGGAGAAGAGCAGATTTTGGAACTTGTCGCTTCTGTGTACAGAAGATGCGGTGAAGAAAAACTGGCCCAAGTTACTCAACATCGCCAGCTCAAAGCTCAATCAAACCACATTAACAACTGTCAGAGTAAACTTAAAAATACGGAGTTTGAAGAGACATGTGCAGAACCAGTGAAAGAACTTCAAGCGCCTCGTAATTGTTCACAAGAAGCAGATGTAAATCGGAATGTCGCCTCAAATGGTGTCACCACCACTGCAAAAGACATTACAGCGGTTAATACTGATAAACTCGCAACAACAGCAAGTAATGAAAGGGTTTGTTTGAACGAATCGCTGCAAGCGGATTGTACCCCAAGCCCCAGAGGGACTAGACTTCCCCGCCCTCCCCACCGAGAGGTTTGTGTTGTGTGCGGAAGTGCCGTTCCCCTATCCCTGAGCAATGTACTGTCTAGTACATGTGTGAACGGGCACACGTGGAGGCGCTGCTGTGTGTCGTTTCGTTTGTGCTCAGATTACGAATACAGACGCTGTCAGACTTGCGGTGGGTGTGTTTCTCTGCCGACAAAAGGTTTGTCGCAACTTTTACAGGAAACGCTGAGTAACACGCGGAACTGTCCTTTCTGTACAGGCTGGTTTACTTGAGCCATTCTGACAATATGTATTGATTAAATCGAGAAATGTTATCGGGACTGTGTGAGAGAATTTCATATTTTTAGAGTGCGTGTTGTTAAGTCTCCTTATAACTCTAAAGTGTGACATAATCCTGGGGCTTTTCTTTCTCTCCGAGGTCTACGAGAATGGACCCACGCTTGTTCCCAGCACGCCTAGCTTCACACCTGCCAACTCCTGTAGGTCAAAAATTAGAAACGCTAGAGCCAGCAAAAAAGTCGTGAGATTTTAGAAAAATGCATTGTTTTAACAATTGGCCCTGTTTACGTGTAAGACCGTTATACAGCAAGAAAAGATCAAATCCTGCTCATTTCACTGTTTACTGTCGGTGCTTCTCGTTGTAACAGGACCACTGCCTTCTTTGACAACTCCAGTACGTCTTCGACCAACGCCCATTTGTAACAAGGAGTACATTTTGTGATGGTAGAAAAAATTAAATATGTGGAATTTTCGCCGATTTGATTACATGGACTTACAAGAAGCAGGTTTTTCGTGCTTTTGGCGGCACAGACAATACCAAAAAAGCACGAAACTCGAATCAAGATTAAGACTTGACAGGTCTATAGCTTGTTGGCGGAGTTGGTCATTTATACAAGGTGCGGTCTGTTTTCATCAACAGTAACTCAAACTTTCGACAACTACTTGAATTCTTTCAACGTTTAGGTAAATTCTTGACGATCTTCGAACCCTTGATTACCCGACATTCCGACGTTTTATCATGTTTTGAGTTATTTTTGAGTTATATGGTTTCCAATATGTTAGTTTTGAAACTTTCAGTTAGCGTCTTATTTAAAAATTTGTATTTGCCTGTTTATAATGCTAAACCAGTAAGACCAGTGCAGTGAACGGCAAGAATTATTTTTGGAATGTGTTTCGTAGCCAATCAGAAACCAGTCACTGACATCGGTGTGGGTTATGCCCGTATCTCTGCCGCACGCTTAAATTTAGAACGATCGAGGACAAGGTCTTGATACAGCAAATTACATTCCAGCGCAGATGTCGGTGTACAGATTCATTGCTGTGTCTTAGGGCTCGTGGGGAAGGAAACGGCACAAGCGGAGTGTAAAATTAACACGTGGAATTTTTGTTGCAAGCACGATTTCCGAGGAAAGTTCATTTTAATATGTATTAACACAAGAACAATTTAAGAACAATTGAAGTTGAAATTGGTGCACAAATTACGAACGATAAGGCTTAGCCAATATTTGCTGGTTCTTATAACAACATCGTGTAATGGAGTTGATCTCTTAACGGATCCTAACACTTTAGTTCATTACAAGTTGTGTTTATTCGCTAAGTTTTGAGTATTATTGACGTCGTATTTGGGGAGAATTGAAGGCCTGTTACCACAGATGCCATCTGTCAACTGTAACAGATGGACATTTGGTTGTGAGCGTATCCGTTCTGATTGAAGGAGAGCGGTTTGTTGTACGAATCAGTGCTGCCGAACTGACGGGAAAATGTGCCCACACAGAATCCCATCAATCTTTCAGATATAATTAGAGTTTGGTAGAGCTTTCTTTATGAAATTGGAAATTGTCAGTTTTGGAAGATTCGATTTGGGAGGATCCTCTGTTCACGTTTTTGCCGAAAACGTTTCCGAGAATTTCAGATTTTAGCCGGGAAGACACTATATAGCTATTAACTTTCCATTGTACGAGAGAATTTTTTTAACAGAGGGCAAATTGGACAAACACATTTTCACAGCACTGATTAAAAAAGGTCTACCTGAAAATGTTGATTAGGAGAATCGTTTGTCAGTTTAACCAACTTCTAAATATATTTCAGATTCTGCAAATCGTCAAATGTTTTGTTACACTGCGAGAACATCTAAGGAATTCAATTTGGCTAGGTCTAAACTGTATCAGATTCTTCAAGGACGCGTTGAATATTTTGCTTCAGTTAACCATTCTGGTCAAGAAAGTCGGGTTTTTTTCCGGCTGCATGTACATGCCGGAACAGCGCGTGTGCAAGGGACTACTTGTTTGGAACATGTAGCCTCTAGTACAAGATTTGACGAACAATTACGCAGTGTACCTTTCAAGAACAGGAGCAAGATGAGATTTTAAAACCCTTATATTTTTACAAACTGTGTGAAGCGCAGTTGGTTAGTGTACTGCCTACTGAGCTAGAGATCCCCAGTTCTATTCACGGTGACCTCGACTTCCCTCTGATCCGTGCAGTTGGAGCTTTAAGCTCGAACCGGAGATCTATAACATTTACCTTTGAGGTTTTCCACAGGAGGCCCATGGCGATTTTGAATTCAGCTTGATGATCTTAGTTTTCCATCAAAGGGATGATATTAAATAAAATATTATGAACATTTTAGAAATCAACCATTTTATTGAAGTATACCCAGTTCAATCAGTTCTCGTATTCATAATAAGTACATTTGCACAGATTTAGCTTTTGTTATTCGAGAAATCCAGACACCAAATGATCCCGAAATGGTGCCTCCAACCTCGTCAATCTACGCTGAAATTGTTGGGACACCTATGCCTCAAAATCCCCTTCCCCCCGCTACAATGTTTGTCGGTAGTTGGGGGAGGTGGGGGGAGCAGCGGGAATATGAGCAATTTTGGCGTAGATTGTAGCTGCACTCTTCAAGATATGTCAACGAAATAAATGGTCATTATATACCTTTTTCGAAAATTAATACAATAGTGAGTTATTGTTCTTCCAGACAAGGTTTTAATATATCTGCCATTTAGTGAATGAACGTAGCAACGAAGCAATGTTCAGACGTTCGCTTTTGTTTCTAAGATACATATATGACCATGTAAACAGAAATTAATCAAGATGTAAAAAGAAACGAAATGTTGAGTGATTAAAGTGTTTGCAATAGCATTACACGAGTGACAACTGGGGTTAATGAGAAGTAACCTCATTCTGAGCAGGCGCCTTATTGGTGAAGAGAATGATTTAATTATTCTGGAGTTTGCTCTGTGTCGGACAGGCCAGCTTCGGTGGTCTGTTCGGCCATCCAGCAAGTGTCACTTCGCTTGTCATGACCGAACATTGATGAGAGCACGGGGTGAGTAATTAATGTCATAATTTCTCTTTTGTGGTCATTGAGTCATAACAGCACAGTTGCTTTGTAGATTCATTTCTATTACGCTGTATTCTGATATGGGGTTGTTTCTCCGCTTAGTGTCTTGGCAGTTTGTCCTCCAAGCCTATTGTTTTCAACGAACAGGTAAGAATTTGCTATTCTTTGCAGTATATATGTATGGCGCTACGCAGAATTTCTGGTTTATATTTATCAAGTCATGGTGAATGCACAGACAGGCTGTTCATACAGCGAATACTTTGCTTTCAAAAAAGTAACTATTTTTCCCTTTTACTTTCAAATGTTGTTTTTGGTTTAAATGTAGTCTTTTAGCTTGTCGATGTTTATACAGTTTGAGAGATGTGTACTCGGCTCCTGGCAAACGCCTCAACAGCATCGATGAAATTGTGATAGAAAGTTCCTAATCCTTTTTAATATCCGTAGAACTAACAATACTAATGTGTAATATATAAGCCTTTGTTCTACTCATTTTGGCCCTTGTTCAGGTAGAACAATGATTTTACTTTCTGATGTACAGGTCGATAAAATAAACCAATATCAGTGTGATCACTCATCAATGTACGTGTCTTGTTACTGTACAGCATGCAGCAACTGAAACGTCACCGTGGACAGTTGATCAGTTTTTATGTGGACGTCCTTAGCTTCAGCAAGACTTTGTCAATATTTCAGATTCTTTTGCAACATATTCTTGGCAGGAACAATATTTAATATTTTCTTTTTAAAACTGTATCGATGTGTGGTGTTTCAAGTTGTTTGAAGTTGTATTGAAAAGAAAACCTGCGCTTGTAATATGTTAATTAATGTTTATTTTAAGCAGCGTTCAGTCTATTGAAAGTCGTTTTAGGTTCTGAACCATTTCAATTGGGCATTTGACTATCGCTTGTCGTTTCAGGTTTATTACAGCCATCTATTTTGATTTTCTGTTTGCCAAATGTCTGCAATTTCGAAAAGGTGACTGAGCGCCGCTTTATTGTTCTTTTCATCTCGTAACTTGAGAGTGAATTTGTAATTCTGAATATATAATCACAGCCTGATTACAATGTGTAAAGAGAATAATTTTATCGGTTGAGAATTAATAAGAGTACTTGTTATTTTAGTACAGGACAGGACAGCGTGAAAGCTGAGAGACTGGGTTCGATTGAAGGGCCCTAACATTTTGCTTTCACAATTTTTAAAAAAAATCTTTATAATAAGAAATTTCTTTCTTCTCAACTTACAGTAAATACATGGAAAAAACTTTATATTTTTTAAATTTATAGATATATTTGATTCCTTGTTCACCACGGAGAGAAATGTGAAATCAGGTTATTTTGAATTGTAAACGAATTTTCCCAAGCCCGTTTACTGCAGGCTCTTATCGGACACGATTTGCTTTTTCAAGTTTCAGTTTGTGTTTTGCTGTCATTTCAGCCGCTTGTTGGCCTGGAGATCGATTTCGGAAAAATACCATGAATTTGGCAAGTTAAATTATTGAGTGTAAATATAAACTTGGATCGACTTTTGCTATCCTGGAAAGTTAAAGGCCATTTCAATTCAGTGCTCTGTCAACCGACTGGTGAGCCACAACTTTTGGCGGGAAAGTTTGAGGGCGCGCGCGCGGCTCAAGTTG
>JANSTR010192147.1:0-15608 GCA_025434805.1 Antipathozoanthus remengesaui | reverse complement strand
TTGTTTTGACAGTCGCTTCTCGCACATGCATAGTTTATCTTCAAACCAACAAACGTATATATCGATACTCGGGAAATTATCGATGAAATGGAACTTCAGAAACGTGATTATGGAGAATGAAAAAGTAAAAGGTTTGTTTTGCAGCTCATTAATTATATTTATTGGTGAGAATAATATATCACCGTTCTTACGAGCTGATTGTGTTTTTAGGTCTGAGGCTTGTGTTTTTAAAAAGAGAACGCACTTTACTGATCTCTGATTACTTCTAGTATTAAAATTAAATATACCGTGGTTCAAACGTAGTTCAGTATTCGTAGGCAAATGGAGATGCTTTAGACAAGGTCTGTGTTTAATATGAAACAAAACGATATATATTTTCTTCATTCCCACTTTTCATGTTCACATATTAAACAGTCTGCGCCGGTGTCCGATAGACAGAAAATAAATAACTTCTTTTCTTTAGTGTAAACAGTCTGTGTTATTTTTTGCCTATTGGATTACTCTTACGATGCTGCTTAATCTCGTCCCAGCTCAGTAATTGTGCAAAATGTGGCTCGGTCAGACGGCCACGTCGCGACTTCACACATCTATAAATCTTCCATGTGTATGACGGATCATCGACACACATGACAAGCTTACTTGCCGTGCATACGGACACAGCGGCAAACGTCGATATCTTTGCAATCCCAGGACACTCGCGTTCAAAATGGTGGCACGGAAATCACGTGACCAGAACCGGATGGCTTCTATTAACCCCAAAAATCTGATTGGTTAAATATATTAGCGATTCGTCGCGAAGGGCAGAAAAGATCAGGATTTGAAGCGCACTTGGTGGACGTATTTCATCGCTGATATCTGTGACACTGGGCGGTTCGGCAAATCGGTGTATAACTGAATCGTCTTGGAGCATCCCCACCTCACACAGTCATTAATCGAGCACTGCCAAATCCAAATCGTCGCCTGAATGGCCAAAGCTTTCTGATGATACTCATTATCTTATTGGGAAACATAAGAATCACCACAACAACTATACACACTGAAATGAAAATATTTATCAACTTCTGCAGCTGCGCCTTTTCTCTCAAATACTCATTCAAGTCATCCATGTAGAGAAATCGGTTTACATATTCAGGTCGTAGCTCAAACTGTGATGGAATCGGGAATAACGACTCGTAGAAATCAACAAGCAAAGCCTTTATCACACCTGCTTCCTTTGTTCCGTGGGCAATATTATCGTTTAGACAAACAAACTTCTTCCTCTTTCCCCTGATGTTGTCTAACTGTTGCATTACTGCCGTAGCGTTGTCACGAATCATTTTGAAGGCAACTTCTTCGTCTCCGAGGGTCTCATATTTATACTTGTTGAGAGTTTTGAGTGAATTATTGAGCAGACTAACCACTGGATCGCAGCTCGCAAGGAAGTCTTCAGTTACCAGTGGCATATCAGCTATGTAATATTTCTCATTTGGGAGTATAGATGCACGCTTTTCAACGTATGCCACACTCAGAGAGCAGTTTATAAGAGTCTTCTCGAATGCTTTCAGGGTTTCTAGGGAAAGTGGTAGTGGAAATATTCGAGTGGCCAAGATTCGCAATTCACGATCTGATAACGTACCTGCAAAAAGAATGGTCTCGAGGTATCAGTTTGATCCTTGTAAATGACTCAAATATACGTGACTAAAAGTGAAACTATTCTTAGATGATCTACCTTTTCTGCATATTTCAAAACAGAGTGCGATGGTAAATAGGGAATTTAAGCAACCAACACGGCAACGTCAACAAGAACGGCTGCTGAATTCAGTGTGTTCCCGCTTTGTTTTCTTGTTCATAAAATTCCGTTTTATTCTTTAATGTTTGTCATGAAGGTCTGAATGGCAAAAATTGGAAGTCTTCATTCTTCAAGCCAAACGAAGATCACTTTAGTTTATATTCCGACGCTGACGTTCTCTGCAGAACCCGAAAATTGAGGTTTTCACGTTTTGTTTTTCAAGACGACGGTTGAAAAGTGTCCAGGTGGTTCCATTCCAGCGTGCGGTTATTGCACTCAGTAATTAAGTTCATTGTTTTGTGCCGTTCTCGTTGACGTTGCCGTCGTCGTTGCTTAACTTCCCAAACAATATTTAACCAGAAACCTGCAGGGTTTTTCTCAAGGTACAACCAGCAACACATTTCCTATCCCAAGATAAAGTTCAGACTGGTTTACAGCTGGAATAAGCACGGAGGAGTCGGGAAAGGCGGTACAATTTACCCATGATGATGGCCTGGCCTTAAGAAAAACACTGCCCGGTCATCAAAAAAATTCCATCCTTCTTCAAACGCTGATCAAATTTGGTAACTTGGGCCATGGGAAGTGCCACTGTACCTGATGTTGCGCAGTCGATTATGACATATTCAATTCCTTACCATAACCCAGAATTCAGGGCATGCGTGACGGCGATCGATAGACAAGTGAACCGAAAATAAAAGCATATGGCCTAATGTCTTCCGAAGTGCTATACGAATATCCCAAATCAATTTAACTCAAGAAAGGAAATGACCCACACGGAGAAAGAGAAAAAATCTCTAAACACGGTGGGATTTGAACCCGTGACCGCCGGAACAGACGAATACTAATTTTTTTGAATCCGCAACTTTTTCTTTCCGGATACGGCTTTCGTCCACAAGGATACCGTGTCCGGAACTTTTTGAATACGCTCTGCAGAGTGGAAAAAAATAAATACGCAACGAATCCGAATCCGTGTGGACGGCGAATCCGGATATTTTCGAATACAATGACGTAGAAAGTGGTGTCCAGTCTCTTAGCAAGCAATGAAACATTCGCCAATACGGCGGAAAAACGCCAAATGGCCCTAGGTACTAGAGTGAATCCGGATGCCATCGTCTTGTAGTGAACGTATTGCCCTTCAGACTTACCGCAAGTCAACATCCTGATTTTTTCCCCCGATTAACTAGCGTGCGAGAGTGAAGCAAAGTAGGAATTTGAACCTTTTAAAATAATATTCTGGTGCGAAATATGATTGACATATGTTATTCAAACATCACCAAATACATCAACGAGACGTTGGATATTCAAGATGATGTCTACATAGATATAACACCTTGTATAGGATGACATCATCCCAATCGCACATTTCTATTGGAAAACTCATTCTTACGTCACCGGTGGATTTTCCACTGGTACATTCTGTGCGGAACAGGTGTCAAACAAGGGAATGTTGAAACAGGGGTGTGGCCAGACTTTCTAAAAGGCATATTTCAAATTTGCTGACTAATAAAACTTTCACAATTTTCGTTTCATACTTGTATGTACATAATGTATCAGCTATGTTCTATTTTTATACAAACCAAGCGTTTCTTAGAGCAATAGATCTACCTGTCTATAGAATTTGTGGCAATCTGTTAACTGCTCCTTTTGTTGTCTTTTGTTCACTAGCTTTACTATTTACTGGTGAAAAGGCTAGGAGGGGAGATTCTGGAATTCCTCTAATCACCCCTGGTTATGCCGCTGTCAAAAGCCCTTTAAAATGAGGAACTGAACAGTCCTCAAAAAACCTTTTAGGGACTTTGGGAAAGTTTACACATTACTATACCTGAGTGATCAGTATCAACTTCAGCAAACGTCTCTGTGAGGTTTAGTTCTTTCTTCTTCCCCATAACAAAGTACATAAACGAAAATGCAAACTGCATGTCATCAGAACTTCTTAACTTGTGTGCCGATGTCTCGTCAAACTCGTGTGGAAACAGCGCTTGCAGTTCATTCATGATCTTGACGTCAATCATATGGGGCATGTGGGCGGGTACTTTTCGGGCTGTGTAACCAAACCTTCTATTGTAGATGCGATGGACATGGAGCAGAGAATCAGCAAAGGTGTCCATTAGCTTCCTGCCCTGCACTGGACTGGTCTCATACTGTGCAAGCTTTTCTCTTATCTTCTCATTTTCTTGATATCCCTAAAACAATAACATAAATGTGTAATGCAGACTGTGTTTAAGCTAGTTTAGGTATAAGTACCAATAAAATGATTTGCCACATCAACAGATCTCACTACCCAGTTAGCCTGTGTAGCAGCTCAAGGGCACAGTGATGGAAAAAGAGAGCAAGCAGATATGCAAAAGTCATTAGAATCAACCAACCAGATCTAAACTGTGACTAGGGCAGACACCAAATACCTCACACCTGGGACCACCTTCTGCAGTCATGTGTGTTAAAGGTTTTGAAACCCCAAGACTGAAGTTATTGTGAATAAGATCTGTGTTAGGGTCTAAAGCTTAAAATGCTTTAAAAGTCGTACTGTGTTTCAAAGTTTAATATACCATTAAGGCCAAGTAAAAAAAGTAACTGGTTAACGTCCTTTTATCAAAATTTCGATAGTTGGGCGGGCGGTTTTTATTTTTTATTTTCCCCCCTGAAAATTAGAGGGATCGGAAGGGTGTAGGGAACTTAACACATGCTTAAGTTAAAGTATTCATTCGTATTTACGATGTTTTATTTATTTTCATGCAAAGTTCAATCATTTGATATGAAATACTGAGACCTGAGTTTCTCGCCAATATATTTGATCGCGTCCATGTAAAAAAACATTGCCGGCATGGCAACAGCTGGAGATGGAGGCTTTGCACGTGTCCTAAAATCATGTTATTTGGCGAGAAAATGTCTTTCATCAATGTTTTATATCAGCATGGGATTATTTTAAGAGAAAATGTATGAAAACAAAAAATAAAAAAAATCATGGTTGGGGGCTTTATCGATAGTCAGGCGGGGACGCTAACCAACTTTTTTTTACTTGGCCTAATGTTTAAATTTATGTAGTTCAAATGCGTAATGATTTAAAATTTGAAAACATCTAGTAAAAAGTTGAGTCTTATGAGTTAATGCTTGATCTGCTGCATGCACAGCACGCTAATCAATACTGTTACAACTTCCTACAACTGCCCCTCATTTTCCTCCTCGTTTTCCTCAAGGGGAGTGTCAAACAAAGTTTCCAATTTTCCCACCTAACATAGACAAATCATCATTCAAAGTCCCCATAATTTATAACATGGTGTGAGAGATGGAGATCTAGGTGCAGAGCGCAAACTAACCTTGAACTCTCCAGTTCTTTCCCACGGCAAGAAGCTTATGTCCTCTGGATGGCTCTCTGGTCTCCAGTCCCCATCCCTTCCATCCCATTTACGTCTTCCTTCTTCCATATCCCTGTCATAACTCAAGAGCTTTTGTTTTGTGTTAGCTATCCAGTTTGACACAAATACCTCGTCCTCACTGGGGAAATTAGTTTCCTTGCTTTGTTTAAAACCCCTGTATAGTGAACCCATTAGTTTCTTGTTCACTTTATCATATCCTTGGTTCACTGAAGAAAACTCTTTGTGGTTGATATGAGGCCAGTTATCTATCGACAACAAATGGCGAACATGAGAATCTTGATATCCTCCTTGGCTCTTTGAGGTCTTCTTGTCTGTTTCACTCTTGAGGTTTTCATTCTTAAGAGAAAAAGACACAATTTAACATTTTTTAACTCCAAATTTGGTATTGTCAACATTCTCACTACTTGTTTCCATACCTTTTTTAAATTATGACAAATTCGGAAATTCCCACTTTTGTAAATTATGACAAATTCGGAAATTCCCACTTTTGTAAATTATGACAAATTTGGAAATTCCCACTTTTTAGAGATTTGTTACTATCTATTTTTTCTTCACAGTATCAATACAAAACAAACTATTAACCGATCAGACTGCAATGAAACATTTAAAGATGAAGTGCAAAATTCTCCCAACATATAAATTTATGTTAAATTACAGACTAGGATAGGTAATTAATACAAGAATTACCCGACACATCACTTAGCATTAATGAGATTGAACTTGTTTACTACTGTGGAATTAAACACATTTAAAGCTTTTTTATTTATTAATATTACAGCAAGGAAAGAGAGGGTGGCACACATCCAGTGTGGTTGTGAACAAAGTCTTAAAATATTCAAGAGGGGAGGTTTGATACCACTGAGTTGATAATCAAGGTGTTACATGTATCACGAAAATGGCAGATAGAAGTTAACATTATTAACTAGAAGAATCAACTCTGATCTTCCATTGACAATATACTGAGATCAAGCATAATTAAAACACAGTAACATATGGCCTGTGATTATTGTAATGAAGCTAAAACTGATCAGATACAACGAAATAATACTTTGGTCAAATGAAAATTATTCTTTTCTGAATGTGGAATTAAAAATATTTCAAACCGGCCCTGTGGGATCTATTAACCTGCCCCAATTTTTTTAGCCAGCCTGACAAGAAAGATAATGACCCAGATCAAGAAACAAGAACAGCAAAATATACAATATGGGCATAAATGTTAGTTACTAAAGTAATAAATGTTAATGCAGTGAATCAGTCTTTATAATTATGCACTGATAAAGGCAGTGCCATAAAGCAGTAAGATATGGTAAGATAGCTGGTCAAAGCCATCTAATCAACACTAATTTTGCACCCTGCTTTTCTCCACATCTGGACAACAAAATATATCACACCATAGTGTCACATATAAGTTCACAGTTGGCTAAATTTGGTAATACACTTTGATAAAAATAAATACCTACTAGCCAAAACTGAATTTCTACTAGTCTGTGGCTAGTTGACTACTGTTAGTGCCAGCCAAAGTGGCTAGTGGAAATCAAAACCTACTAACCAAAACTGAATTTCTACTAGTCTGTGGCTAGTTGACTACTGTTAGTGCCAGCCAAAGTGGCTAGTGGAAATCAATACCTACTAGCCAAAACTGAATTTCTACTAGTCTGTGGCTAGTTGGCTGCCTTTAGTGTTGAGCCCTGATTAGTTAAATTTCAGTGGGTTTTTATTTGTGACTTTAAGTTTGCCAAGTTTATATTCTAATATAGAAAACAATAATTTATATATAATTATTTTAGCTGTTTCATGAGGTCACCCTGGTCAGTTTGCTGGAGACTGTGTTGTACCACAAGGTATTCAATATTCATTTATATTTTTGTGAATAATTATACACCATTTGCATTTGCATGTGTTATGTGTTTTATAGTAAACAATATTGATTAAAGTCCGAAATAAGGCCAAGTAAAAAAAAAGTTGGTTAGTGTCCCCACCCAACCATTGAAAAAGTGCCAGACTCATTTTCTTTTATAAATTTTATAGTTTTTCTTTAAAAATGTTTTAATACTATTTTATGACAGAAGTCTGAATTAGTTGTCCAAAAACTGATCAAATCTGGTAGAGTTTCTCGAGATTTTAGCCATTTTATATTCAGTTTGTTATTCGATAAAAACTTATGTTTTCTGCATTTCAATATAATGTTTATGTATGATATGCCTGAACACTTTGATGCAGTAACCACAATAAATAGGGAGATGTTTTATTGTATTTTAGCACCAAAACTTTGAGTAGAAAAAACTTTGACCACAACACTGACCAACTGTTTTTTTTACTTGGCGTATTGTATAATTGAACATTTTGAAACAACATGCTGATAGGTTTCAAATGATATGAGAACAATTCCTAGAACTATAAATTAATGCAGACATTGAGAGTATATTTTAAGCAAATAAACAGAATTGTATTATTTTGTACTTGCAGGAGACATGTGAAGCTGCTGAAGATAGTATCATTGACTTGGCTGATTACTGTCACAGAAAAATTACATACCTAGTTGCCAGGTTTGATTTTGTCAGTAACTGCTTCTTTTGCTCTAAAAAATAGAAAATAAGGTGTATGTTCAATTAGGTACACAGTGATAATAATTGTTGTATGGAATAGTTGGGTTTTATAATTAAACATGTGTTACAGTGATGGGTGTAAGGAGGGTATTGGTGGCAGGGCTTGGTATATATCTTGCCCCTGCTCCTTTCTCAAATTTCTGGATCCATCCTTGTCCAAGCTTGGACATTGTTAGGAAGCATTAAAATTTTGATAACAAAGTCAGGTTGTCCCTGGAAACTAACACTGCTTGCATGTAAGCAAGGTTCTGTTGACATTGGACATCTCAATGGCTTCCTAAAGCAAACAAAGTCTAATAATAATTTGGGCAGACTAGTAAACCAGGCTGGGTACTTTCTAGTCCAACTATCTGGCCTATCTAGTAAAACAAAATTCCAAGTTCTATCCTTGATTTCACAATCAACTCATTTTGTTTCAGTTTTCACCCTACTTGCAAAAGCATTCCGCTGGCCCTGTAATAATTTATGCACAAAGATAGTGAATATGTTGACCTTATAATTATGTATTTACTCTCTATACATTCTTTTTAGACACTAACAGCAATTTTATTAGGTACATGTAGTTAGCGGAGTCTGCATATTCACTTGAAATGTATGTGTTACTGGTTTGTTTTGCAGACAAGAAGAGTCATTTCATGATGATGAAATTGTTACAGGAGACAACAAACCTGAAGTGTGTTCACCAAGTGAGGTGAAACTTTGTTTGGCCATGCATGTGCATGCATTCATAATTGTTCTATTATAATGTGTATTTGTTAATTGCTAATTAAATAGAATTTACACAAGAAACCTTTTTCCAGGAGGGATAATTGAATTTGAGAACTTTCCATTTTAGTCTCCAAAAAATTGAGTTGCACTGGAACTGCATGACACTCTTCATTGTCCATTTCTTTAGAATATTCTTCAAATTGTGTTGCTCCCCTAAAGACCTTCACCTTCCCAATTGAACTCTAATCTTTTCAGGAAAAGCTCCCTCATAAATATGGCACATTAAATGTAATATTTAAGGAGTCAGGTTTACCTGGTGTTATGGTCAGCGGCACACTTGCCTCCCACTGCTGCGCCAGTTTAAATCTCAGCTGGGGTTGTTTGTTACTTCTATCTGATACCAGTCCAGAGAGAGGGAGATTAAGCTATTGATCCTCAACATTCTGTCAGGAGACTTCTCATATGAAGAAAACAACAATAAGGAGCATTGCGAACAAAGTTTGAAAAAATATTGAAAAAGCGATAATTACACGTATATAGAGAATTTGTCAATCATGAAGAAGACCATATGTCCAATAAAGTCTCAGTCATCATTCGCAAACATGCATGCAACATTGATTATTAATGGGAAACAAACTTAGTTTGTGGTCAGACAATTTGAACCTGAAGTTACAATTGTTGCCGTTTGCCAAATAATTATATTTGGTGCATGAAAGGGAAAGAGGTAAAATTGGATATGATGTAAACTTTCAAATTCTCCTGTTTTAGTTTCATTCCTGCTTGGTTAAGTTCCTTATCATGCAAAACCCAGTTTCACATATACCAAAGATACAGTCATCCATGTATCTCAACTTTTGAATTTGCATGTTGACCCCTATAAAGTGGCCATTTATTTTGCTCATCATGAAAAGTAGAATCAGGAAATGCTTATAATTAGTTGATGAATAAGTTTTTCAGCTTAGAAACATATTGGGGAAGATTTATCGCTGTTACCACAAGCTTTTACTCAGAAGAAAAAATCTTCTGAGTCCCTAATGGGAATCGAACCCATGACTCTCTGATTACCGGTCAGATGCTCTACCCACTGAGCTATAGGAACTCACGTGGAGAACGGGTCACTTAAGATGGATAAAACTTGCTAATTAATACAATTTAGTTTATAAGCAGTATATATACAAAGTTGAAACAACAGAGGTTATTAAATACTAAATTAAACTGTGGAATCTAAGATTGAATAAAAAGGTACAAGCGTATATTATATTACAAAAAATGGATAGCGTATCCACTATTTTAAAGCTTAAATTTTCTTAAACGTCCACGGCATTAACCCTTGGAACCCCCATCAATTTTAGGGAGCCCCCTAAGCATTTCACAACAAAGACCTGCAATGAATAAAAGATGTCAATAGAAGATATACTTCGTTGCAGATTCTCTTCCTTCGAATCAAAATTCAGTGATTAGATAATAGTTTTCCATGTCCTTATCTGGGTTTTACAAGAAAATGGTAATATTCAATTATAAAAGTCGGATTGTGAACACGGTCATTGTTAACTTGTCAGTCGACATCAGCTGAATCCCAGTCTTTTTTCTTTATAGGAAAACCTATTACTTGACGAGGACCAGGTATAGTAATTTCTCTTACTCTATTAATGGGAAATAACGGACATTGAGAAGACTTTGGAAGTTATAGAAGTTGAAATACGTTTTTAGGGCCTAAAGGTCAATAAGTAAAAAAAGCGTTGACAAATCAAAAAATTTGGCCTAAAGTCCCGTTGACATTGATTAGTCCGTCACCTTCTTTAACTCTCAATTTGTCCAGATGTTAATGTTTGCCCTCTTCACTACTTCAGTCTCTTTATACTTCTTTTGCTGAAGCATAACCATCTGGTTGCCAAGCACGTGCTCTTATCAAATTTCTTTCCACAAAGAGTACATGAGGTTTTTTCACGAAGGTCTTCCAAATTACTTAGTTTTCTACCAGTTCACATTTTCATGACTTATTAATAACCTTGATTTTTTTATATACGGGCAAGAGTAAAATTTGCTCTGCAAACCAAAATGGCAAGTTGGATTTCAGGTTTTTGTCGAGTCCTGTGATATAGAGAATAATTTCGAAATTCCTATCGTACGCCATTTGCATTTGCTACTTAACATTTTTGATCTTGGAAAAGTTCTTGAATTCAATTTCTGCACTGTCTCAGGGTTGCCACGGGCAGTGAAAAGTCAGGGAAAACGAATTTGTTTCAGTTAACGTCAGAGAAAATTCAAGAGAATTCATATCGTTAACCAATACATAACTGAAAATGAAGACAAGCATATATCGAACTTCTTAACAAGCAACTGACAAAAAATATGTACAAAAAAATATGTGAAACGTGTTTAATTATCCAACTTCAGGCCGCGTAGTACAAAAAACACGTAAAGTTAATAGGCCAGCATCCTGCAGGGGCGTTGCCAGGATTTTTAGGGAAGGGGGGGGGGGGGTTCCAAATTTGTTCCAATGAAAACGGTTGGTCTAAAGTACGTACAAGACTTTGGCGGATAAAATCACTGTTAAAAATAGGAGAGGGGGGAGGTTCCTTGACACGAGAGGGGGGTTCCGGGACCCCTGGAACCCTCCCCTAGCTACGCCCCTGTCCTGCCATATGTTATTTTGTATAGTAGCAAATTAGTCACGCATCGCACGCGCTTTTTGAGCTTGCAACAAAAAAGAAAAAATTGCATAATAAATCACTTATTTAGACAGTTTAGTGTGTAGCATGGATGAAAATTTGTACTCGTCTTTTGTATTTAGACTGGCCTTACATGCTCGCCCAAATACTACATGACTCGTAAAGGTATCCACGCATACTACATACTAAACTGTTTAATAAGATATCACTGATAATACTGATATATTCTGTGTACAATCCTCCATGGTTATTCTGATGTGAGGCAACCCATTGTTTGATTCTTCCTGTTGCAATCAGTTTACATATTCAAACCGTAAAATGGTTGTCGCTGAAAAAACGGAAAGGAAAATAATGGAACTTCATGAAAAAGTCATGGAGTTTAGTGTCAGGATTCTGTTCCAGTCTTTTGACGAAGGTTGCTTTTCTTTTTACTCAAAATGGGAATAAAAAATTCAGTTTGTTTAGCACTAGTTTCCTCACTTTGTCTGATATTTTTCTTGTGCGAACACGCTGCTGCAGAACATCAAACTTATTGACTTTGGCCTGGTCGCCAAACCTAAAGGTGGAATGGATGATAAACTGGAAACCTGTTGTGGATCGCCAGCATACGCAGCACCTGGTAATTGTTGTAAGGTTTCATTTGTGAGAACCTCATCAAAGCTATCGAAATAATATACGTAATATCTAGTTTGAGTAAAAGTGAAAAATAGTCTTGTTTTACGAGAGTCCTGATGTCGTTGGAAACAGACTCCAAGAAAAACAGAACTTTTTTGTCTCACGAAAGAACTATGACAGTATGAAAGATTAAAGTATAATTTTTTGTGATGCTAGCACTTACTGTATTTCCTCGAACAAACACCGCCCTTGATTAAACGCCTCGCCTGAGAGCCATAATATTAATAAACGCCGCCCTCGAATAAACGCCGCTCCCATTATTTGAATATTGACCAAAAGAAAATATTTATAGTGCAATACAATAATTACAAGCCTTGTTTATTAATTTATAAACGTTTATCAGCGTCTCTAATGTTTCTGGAAAATAAACAACAATTGACAAGATTATAATAGTTCGTTCGTCTTAAAATAGCTTTGGATACTTGCTTTCATTCATAGTCTTAAACCTGTAAAGCTTAATCGGTACAGCCAGACAAAGAACTGTACCTTTTTTCTGCTTTTTAAAGTAAAATTACGGTTGGTTGTTGAAAAAAATAAACGGCATTTTAAATAAACGCCGCCCTCGAGTAAACGCCACCTTCGAATAAAGACCGCCCTCAAATAAACGCCGCACTCAAATTATGAAAAATTTAATAAACGCCGCAACGTTTATTCGAGGAAGTACGGTGAAGTGTTTTATTATATAGATAGACATTTTGCAAAATTGAAAACTTATGCTGTATTTTTATTCTATTTTTTGTGCTAAGTTTGTAAATTTAAGTGAATCGTGATTAAACTATTGCCGTCAACCCTCGAACGTCCATGCGGGGAGGGGGGTGTCAAATGGCCCCCCAAAATTTCCCCGCTTCCTTGCCAAGGCTTTTCCGACCTAAAAATTGAAACCTTGAAGCAATCAAAATGAAACATTCAGTACCTAGCTGCAGTCCAATTATAAACGCATCTTTGATGTTATTTGAATGACGTCATCATTTATAATTTATCCTAAATTAATTATGCATGTAAGAAAATTGTAACTTTTTGACAAAAACTTTGTTCTAATTTCTTCTTTTCCACTCTATTTTTGATTATATTTCTGTGAAGCTGTTAAAACACATGTTTTCTACTTATTTCAAGAAAATCAATGCAGCTGTAGTTTTGCTAAAAGTAAAATTTTTGAAAAATCCAAGATGGCGGACATGTTGTCATAACAACAGTTCTTAATTAAATCTTGATTGTTGTTCGAAAAAGTAATTAGCTAACCAAACGCTGCTCACATGCCAAACCTTGATCTCATATGTGCAACCGTAACTTGGGAAATCATGGGGGGTCCAAATACCCCCCACCCCCCCCCCCCTTGGGTTAATCTGTTATGATAGGTAGCTTGGTCGCCGAGGGTTAATCATCTCAATCAGACACCATTCTTTACTAAAATATCTATGATACAGGTCTATTCTTTTTACTTAAGAGATCAGATTACACATATACAACGGTCTGATATTATTTATTTATCGATCTTGATTACACAGAGTTAATATCTGGACTACCATATTTTGGAAATGAGGTATGCATTGCAGATTCTGGTGCTAAGTATCTACTCTGTCTTTGAAATAAATGGCTGTTTTTATACTGGAGACGGATTATCCGACTGGGCGAACTTGGGCAAACTTATTTAGTGCGTCTGATAATTCGTCTTAGTATAAATACGAGCACGAAGACGAATTATCCGTCCAGACGAATTATCTTCGTAGTTCGCCTGTGAAGACGAATAATCTTAGATTCTCCGTCTGGACGCACATTCAGTACTGGTCGTAGTTCGTCCCATTTTTATACTGGAGATGTAGAATAGCAGACGGATAATTCGTCTAGACGGAATATCCGTCTGTAGTATAAAAAGAGCCAATATGTTGTTAGAAAAATGTTAGATCGTGTTCAAAACGCATACAACTCGCTGTTTACAAGGATAATTTAATCAAAATGCGGGTTTATGTGCTTTTGGAAACAAGCTTGGAAATCTTAGCCGATTTTCTCATATGGACAAAATCATATCAGGAAGAGTCAGAATGTGCGACGTTATAGTAGTCTTATATCTCGTTTTATTATACCTCAGTGATAAATATCTTTCCATATCGGGCGAGGATGAATCCAATAAGTGTATACTACAAGTGCCTTTTCACTTTCCGACCTTCGTCGTGAGGGACCCCAGAAAGTAAAGAGGCCTTAGGAACGAGGTTGTGATTTAACTTCCTTGCACTTGTTTGTCGTGCACGCAAAGATTTTTAAGATTTTTAAACAAACATATGTACTCATAGAGGCTCGCTTGTGAGCTCCGTCCAGGGGAATATTATTGTTTCCAGGTCTTGACGGAGACCAAGATTTTCTCTCGAACGTACCTAGAATTTCTACCTTTGTTTCATCGAAAAAAGTGTTATTTGCAAATGTGCACGTCCGCACTTGGCGAAAGAACTTACGGGAAAACTATAAGAATAAGAGTGCTGCAGTGTAATCATTAATTGGCGAATTAAGTCATATTAAATTATAATATTTCAATTTCCTTTAGGTGGACTTGTGGAGTATGGGAGTGCTGTTATATGCCCTCGTGTGTGGTTTTCTTCCATTCGATGATGACAATACATACCAGCTGTACAGACTTATTCAGGTGTGTTGCAATGTTTCGAGTCATTCATTATAGCTCCTGGTTGCTTCCTACATGCAGAAAAACGTCTGCAACTGTCCGCCTTTCCCGAGGCGAACTTACCCAGGCTGAGGCTAGAGACGGAAAAGTGACCAAACCCAGCCAGTTACCCTCGGGAACAACCCAACCTGAGGCGTTATTGTACTGTGGGAGTCCGTTCACTTACCCAAAATGAAAGCCCGCGGTTTTCATGTAATCGCTGGGATCGCTGACAACAATACACGCAGTAAGAGTTTGGGACTTCCATGCATGCTGGGCGGTGAGCTGGAAAATGCGAGCACCCCCAAACGCCATTATCAAATTGTATATATGCCCAGTTTGATCTTACCTTATTGTATGAAACGCTGCAAGAGGTTTCTTCCGCAAAAGCATGAACAATTCAATGATAAGCGCAAATAAATATTCACGTGCACACAATCGAAAATATCAAATATGGCGGATTTCTGAGTTTGGTGCTCACTTTTTCCCAAACTCTTTGCGTGTATTTCGCTTTCTTGAATATCAACAAGGCAGTGCGAACGTTCTTAGGCTTTTTCTCGGCACAGTTTACACTCATATCGAAACTACCTTCGAGTCGGAGTCAGCTACTTTCCTTCGTGTCGCTATTCCTGACACCGTTGCCAAGCCCTTGCCAAATTTATTATACTGTGTGAGGCAGTCTGTCATATTTCTGTACTTCCTCCATAAAATGAGCAGCATAGGCAGATGAACTTCGCTTTAAAGACATTTCAAACTGTAATTATAAACTTACTTAAGTAAAATATATTCCGAATATGCTGAATTCATATACTGAAATACGATCCACAAACACCGAATCAAAATACAACTTTCGATCGCAACGATCGTTAGGATCGCTGAAAGTGCCATTAATTTTTTTCCATTAATCTCGATCGCTACGATCGCAGATGCAGAACCGGGTTTTAAGCCAGCCATCCGGATCGCCACAATCTCTGACGTTTGGTTTCTATATATTCATTCGGATCACTGAACTCATCTTTCAGCGATTACAGTAGAACCCCGCTAATTCGAACCCCTATAACTCGAACAACCCCGCTAGCTCGAACAGAGTCTCAATTCCCTTGGATTTGAACTAACTTTTCAGTCATTTTAATCGACCCCGATAACTCGAAACCC
>JANSTR010192036.1:0-15611 GCA_025434805.1 Antipathozoanthus remengesaui | reverse complement strand
CAGAAACTCCAAAAAAGCCCAGGCCGAATAGGGATAATTCAATAAAAACAACATACGTGCGTAAACGAACGGGTGATTCAACTTCTACTTCCTGATCATTGACAAGTTGTTTTATTTTAATGGGATTTAGTCATTATTTTGGCGCCAGTTCAGTATTGTTCAAAACAAGAAAATCAATCGAATCTTAACGGAATGCGAACCCTCGATCAGGAACTGATTATTGTTGCAGCATTTAACCCGTTCAGACAATTCCTTTCATAGGAATGTCGTTTTTCAGAAGTGCACTGAGGTTGTTAATCATTCTATTGATTCGTTTTAATATTAAGAAAACAGAACCTATGCACTTGGTAGACCTCAGATCCGGACAATTAATTCCTGTTCCACTGAGGATCGTCATTTGATAAAAATCCTGTTGAAGAAGAACAGGTCGTATACATGTATGCTTCTTGATCTTGTTTGCGCAACCAACCCTTTTTTGAAAAGTCGAGAAAGAAATGTCATACATAATACACTGAATTCTATAATGAATACCGTTGATCTGTCACAATCAGTTCCGTTTAGGAGTTTAGAGCATGGCAAAATCATAATAAACGAGTTGCTGACGAAATTATTAAACAAAGAGCCGATAAACATATACATGTACGTGACGACTATATTCACTTTTTGGGACCTTCTGTAGTTAAATGTTTATCGAAAGAGTGGGCGAACGCGTGGGTGAGCATTTTCCGGGTAACATTTGAATAATAAAGAAAAATGATGTTGAAGCATTGTCGCACCATGGGTGGGCTCGAAGCTGAATAGCAGTCGATTTGACTGGACTTAAATAAAAATGTTTACAAAATACATTTTCTATAACGGCTTGTATACGAAGTGTGGTTTTAAGGTCTTTAATCTTTTCCACCACACTCAGTTTATCTTAACAACATTTATATCTTACAGTGTATATTAGTATGGAAACTGTTGCTTAGCGTTATTTTTTATAATTAATTGTCCATTACCCTTGATGAAAACTGAGGGCCACTTCTCCTAAAGCCTGTTCACACGCTAGCCGATTTTTTGTTGGGAGAATCTCGATGTTTTGTCACGGATAGATAATCGGCCTGTGTGGAGTTTCCGCCAGTAAGTGTCTAATAATACATCTTGTGCACTAAACAGAATCTGTCATGGTTGATATCAAAACATCGGCTGATAAATTGTCGTGTAGTTTAACTGTAAGGTAGCTACAGACAAATTGACAACGCTAGCTTCAGTATCAGCCAATAACAAAAATTAAATCAAATGTAATCATGAGCCAAATCGTGGCAAGGAATGAAGAGTGCTACTTTGGCTAATCCGGTGCTATATATATAATGGACAGTCTCGATCTCAACAACCTTTCATGGGGACGGAAAGCTACCGGAAAGCCACCGGTCGGACAAATCTACTCCTGGGAAATCTTCGGTAGTCTCCCGACAAAAAACAGCCAGATTGTGACGGACTTTGTTTTTATCTGATCAAATTTTAATACTTTTGTGTGTATGGAAGCCGCAATTTACTGCAAGATAGTATAAAGGTTATTAACAAATCCAAACAATTTGACCTCATGCCTTTCATGGTGACCTAGCTGTGTATCGTTTGATTTGTCAATTTGTCAGTTGATGAGATGAGTAGATTATCGGTGCTTTTACGACTCAATCAGTCCAAAATAATATTGGTGCAAAGAGCCGATACCCTTCTTGAATTGACGTCTTTACTCCACAACATGCACAATATACGGTGAAACGCGTTTCAGCTCTCGTTTCAGTTTTAAATTATATCCACTGAGTAGAAGATAATGTAACACGAAACAAACAGTAATCACATATTTTTGCCGCTTTAAGTGAATTGAAATATGTTAACATTCATCTATTATATTTAACCAAATGTATAAGTATTCAGCTATAGCAAGGAATGAGAATTTCTGATTGTTGTACACACAACAAAGTTTTGGCGCTCAGAGCAATAAGTTGCTGTAATTTATAGGAAGGACTGTGTTCAAACTACACGCTTTTTCTATAAGAACCAGTAACTTCCAGTTTACAAATTTACAGTTTGGTTCTAACGGAAGAGAAATGACGATAACAACTAACAAATCTATATGCTAATTCATTAACAGGAAAATACTAACCAAACAACGAAAGCCGAACAAACAACTGCTTGCTTGGCCTAAATTTAATGTAGAAGGTCAGTGAACAGCGTCCCCGATAGAGTGAAACGAGAAAGGTAACCACGTGCACCATGAGCACTTTTAACGGCAGGTTGCTTCTTCATAAAGAGGACTGCCTCCCGGGTTTTACGAGAAAAGAAGTGGGCTTCTCGAGCAATGATTTTACTGCTATCCCAGTTAAATATATTTTCACTGACGAAGAATCACGCACTTCTGGATAGAGTGCGAAAAGCTATGTTTAAACTGTTGTTGTGAGGTTGGTGTTGAAGAATAAAGACTGAATAGTTTCTATTTTGATGTCATTATGTCATCTACAGTTTAATTTCTCAAGACTGTAGCTTAACCAAGTTGAAAGTTTTATAAAAAAAACCAAAAGTTTTATTTGTGAAGATCATTCGTTGTTCAATTTCATGTATTTTGTCTCCCTCCGATATTTAGCTACAAGTAAGATATGACGTAGTCGCTGATAAGTGCGACTTTTAGTTCATCGTATTCTAAAATCGGAAAGCCAGCAGATTAATTGTTTTGTTTGTTTTTTTCCTCAAACGTTTCTCAAGAGTCACGCACTAGTTTAGATGATTTATTGTCTGTTGTTTTATTTTCTGTAACACAATATCTACATGATTCTGACAGCTATACTTTAGTCAGTTTCACTTTGATAGAGGTCAAGCTGAGGCCGCTGAGGCGAAGCTAAAAATGAATATTTACATAGGACATTTTTTTATGGGGTAAATATCGCTTTAGAAGAATCGTCCAAATTTGGTGCAAATCGCACAAATAAAGCTACCTAAGGTTAGCTCTTTTGTTGTTTGTCTTTTTTGTATATACTTTCTGGGGTCATTCGCGGTGATCTGGCCGTGGTCATTTTCGTTTTGCATCGTCCTCGATTAAAACTACAGTATAAATATTATTATAGTCTATATGGTTTGATGTATAGCAATAAATTCGATAATCATTTTAGTCAAATCAAACACATGAGTGATAACTCTCAGTATTTTATAAATATACTGAATTATATCTTGCAGCTGGCACTCCATTGCCACAAGAGTAGTTGCACGAGTGTTATGCAGTAAAGTGTCACCCGCCTAGAAGAACCTACATTTTTACAAGTCAGCCTAAATAGGTTATTCGGTATATGTTGGGTGTTTATTGGAAAATCAGGCTGTTTAGTGTGTACAATGCTGAAAGTTCTACTTGTCCTACTGAATATCTCTTGGTAATAAACTGAACCGCAGACACGAGATGTGCCATGGTATAAAGTACATTATTTTTACTCATACAATGGCTGCTTTTTAAGAGCCGGTTTCTGTAAATATCGAGAATCGGGCGACACTCGTGAAAAATCGAAATTCCTAATATTTAGCCCAAATAACCTCTGTGGTAGATTGTTTTAAAAAATAGCACTCAAAAGTTCACTGACTGCTGCGCATTAGATTTTTCAAAATCGCGACTAAAAAGTTCGAAAAATGCCATTTTGGCGTCCGATCACTCGTGAAACTAGCAGAAAAAGGTCCATCTTCTAATCGCTCGTATGGATCAATTAAACATCAGGGACCTTTCAATAGGAAACATTCTATTTATGCGTGGGATAATTGTTGTCTTGTGACTCTCGGCTAAGGCGGAACAATTACCTCTACAAGTGGAAGGGAGTTGATTATTTACAAACCACTGACGCGTGGGTGGCGGATCGCCTACATGTTTCCATAATTCTAGAAACTGTCAAGAAGTGTCAAGTGAAACGGAACTTTGGCAATTTCATTTGATATTCAATGTTATGCACTCACTTGATCACTCGATCGTCATAGTCTTAATATGTATTTTTTCCATTCCCAGAACAATCCCAATATAATGGTGAACTCTTTCATCTTAGTTTTCCAAAATAGCGAAGCTGTCATTCAAGTATAAAGGACGAAAAGACCAACAATCTTACAGTAGTCATTGTTGCCATGCAAATTAGCTGAAATAACCACTGACTCCCGGAGCGGATACTCTCAAATTTTCGCACGGGGAAGTTAATGTCGCAAAATTGCACAGTTGAAATTAGCCCTTAGAAGATAGCAAATTGGGCGTGCTCAAACCTTTTGTAACCCCTAAAAGAGACCACTCACAAATTATTCTCATTTACCTGATTTTTACCTTATTCAATTATAATACTTGCAATAAGTGTAATTCATCAAAAGCTTAATTTTGACTATAGAACAATATACTGCTGGCCATCTACAATTATTAGTGAAAACCCCAACATCATACAAAATTCATTTTCCTTAATAGTTATCACTTTGCGTGTTTATGAAAATCCTTAAAAGATACCACCTGACTCGAATGTATATCTGAGGTAACACATGGCGTATAAATATATTCACCAAGATTTATGGGGGTAAAATTCACCGTGTTATATTTCCATAGATACAACAAAATGAACAATAGAATTTACCGTGACAAGTACCGAGCTAGTGAGCAGGGTTTTTGAAGTTCCCAAAGCAAAACAACCAATAAGTTCTCCATTATTTGACCAATAAAAGTTCTCCATCATTTGACTAATAGCTATATGCATGGAAATTGGCGTCAATTTTATTGACGAATTTAACGAGCCGCCTAACATAATTACTGGTCTGTGTCTGAGAGGAGAAACCGCGGTAACTGTAATCGCAAGACAATTAAAACCAACGCGAACGTATTTATCATGGTAATTCGCTTTTCTCAAAGTATGTGCAACATCAGCTCATATAACCCCTACTACGTAAATTCGAATTGGCTGCTGTACGACTTGCAAATAATGAGGTTTTTCTGCATTTGCGGTGTATTGTTTATAGCAATAGTTAAAAAACCTGTCATTTTAGTTCTGATATACCATAGCGATAATAAAGAAATTGTCTGATCTATCGATCATAATTAACAGGACATTACTTTAAAAGAAACAACCTTCTTCTAAGGGAGGCGTGCTTATAATATTGCATCTCTATTTGTTTCCAAAATTTAGAAAGAGAAGAAGAGATCACAGCCAAACTAAATAATGATACTGACTTTAGGAAATTGGTAACGCCCTACTTTAGTCCCTATAGTATTGATTATCAATACGTAAAATTCCTTTTCAAAAAAATTTGAGATAAATATTCGTGGAATTCAGGAGAAACAAGCAAAAATATATATCATTTAATTATCCCCGTAAAAGATTTTTGGGAAAGTGATTTTAGAAAGGATGGGGAAAATAATTGTATGGTTTTGGTTTAACCTTGTAGACGGTAAAGTCTGCTATTCGGAACCGGTCACTTAACCTTCATTGTTTTCCTTACGTCCCCTTTCACTTTATTTATTCAGTACATAGCTCTTGCGTGGGCTGACCCCAATACTATACCAGTGAGTTCATCAGTGAATACTTTTGACAGTACGTAAATTGAAAGTTTCAGGGATTATTGGAACATCTGATGTTATAAAAATAATAAATGTTAGAGAAATGGTCAGGAAATTACGGGACGAGATAGGAATGTCAGAATGATTATAAAAAGGGAGGTGCGCTGATCAGCTAAGCATAAAATCTAGAGTTCCAAGACGGTCAGGACCTTTACAAGAGAAAATCCATCATCTTCTTAATATTACAATCATGAGTTTCATGGTAAGTCAAACAGCTGGTTAACATATTTTCAATTGCATTGATTAGTGCAGCTAGACAATTTACAGTCTTATTCGTTTTCATGCAAGCTAAGTTATGGTCAACTACCGTGACTGTTATGTGCTACATCGGGGTAGTTTTAAAAATAACCAAGAGTGCAGGCCGGCCTAAAAACCATAAAGGCTTGTCTGAGTTAGATGTCTTAATGTATTGGCATTCCCTTGCACATTATAAACTGCATAAATTTTGTGTAACTTGTATGTTGATGATGACTTTAATGTACTGTCTTGTGAATTGATTCCAGCCTGGTGTTCCAATGGAAATAGCTCTCAACAAGTAAGTGATTTGCATAATACTTAAATTTAATATATCAATTGTTTTATAGTTTTGTCTGTTTTCTAATAATTAATATAAAAAAGCTGATTCAATAGTTTTTACCTATAGGGAGTCGAGACGAAAAACTCCAGTTGTTATTTCAATGAGAAACAATGAACGGTTGTTTGCTGATGCTGCACTTGTTGCGGTAAGTTTAATTAGATGTTGGCAGCAAGAGTAGAGGAGAGGACAAAGTAATCTTTGACACACATTGTGGTGCTATATGTAAAACATACATGTATAATGCAAACCTTGATCACTGGTTGTCAGCATGAAATACATACTTTACAGAAATTTCCAATTACACCTATTTGACTAAAATATTTTAATGGTGGCCTTATTTACATCTCTCTGGTGACTGTTGTTTTGGCAACCTGTGCAGAAATCATCTTCAGAGTCAAGTAAGAAATATCTAGCAGATGGCTGTATGTATGTGTTAATAAATTATATAGGCACCCACACAGATACTGTATACGTGCACATCATTGTCTGCTGGATATCTTCACTACTTTTTATCTGCCATTAAAATTGTATTACTGATGATTGATTTTTCTGTAATTTAATATAGTTATCATTTTTATTTTTAAATTTCCTTAATTAGGCAGTGAAACATCCAAAGAGTGCATACATTTATCTCAATGATGTCATTGGAAAAGGGTTTGATAGTCCTTCAGTACAGAGCTACAAGCAAAGGTTAGTAATTGCTTAATGGTCAAACTTCTATCATTAATTTTGTTTTATTTATAGTCTAACTAGAAAAAAGTATGGAATGATTGTAATGACATGAGGAATTCTTGCTTGTCAATGAGGCACTTTCTTAAATTCCATTTCAATCCCATGCAGAATACCATCTTATAACCATGTGGTTTGTGTAATTACTGTTTGTTGCATACATTTTGCATGCAGTGTTACATTATGTCAGACTACCCTTAAATAAATTTGACATTTAGTTGAAAGCTGCTAATTTAAATGTGTCAAGGAGAGTTTACGACTCGCAACCTAGAGGTCTTGATTCTTTACCTCAGTGGTATAAATACTGTACATATATATCAAGTGCTCCCCACTCGACTTTTCAGCACTTCACAGTTAAGTATATGTTTCAGTAGTTGCGAGACTTAGCCAGTTTGTTGTAAGTGATTCACAACTTGTGTTGTCTGAGACATTATGTTGAGCCCCCAAGTTAACAGACCAGGACACCTAGATTATCATACTGTACTCTTTTGGTCAAGTATGTTGGTTCTTTAAGTCAGTGATAAAATATCAAGAGACTAGAGCAACTATTCTTGTCCATCAGTGGTTCAACCCTTGACCAGGCAAGAGATTGAACCTGTGGGTCCCTCGGTGGTCAGAAATCGTTTGGTTCTGAATATACTAATTATAACTTTCCACACTATTTACTACACCCTTCTGGCAGTTTTGCTGCCAGTTTGGGTTTTTAACCCTAAACTGTAATTGCCAGTGGCTGTATAATGTGCACTGAAAATTTCCTTATTTGGACTCACTGTCATTATTTGTTTATTTTAATTATAATATTGTTACATGTTTTCTAACACTCTAAATATAAATCCATAAAAATTGTAATCAGCAGAAGCTGCAAAAACAAAACCGGACTTATTTGTGTTCTCATTTTTGTGTTACTCAGATTTCCCTGGTATGATATAATTAAGGATGAAGAACGAGGTGAGTTTTCTGGGTGTGTTGGTTGAGTAAAGTTATTGTGGGATGGGTGCTGGAGACAAAGAGAGACTTATGAAGTGAGACAATCAGACTGCGATAAACAGTAAAAGTTACCATGGAGAATAGTGTATTAGAGATAAGAAGAGGTTCATGAGGTGAAAGGAGATAATGGTTAAATGGATGAGTGAGATACTGTAACATTACTGTAGGAAAGTGTTGGGATAAAGAAACCTGTAATGTCAGGAGTGGGAGTACTAGTGTGGGGTAAATATGTTACTGTGGGGGAGGGGTGGTAATTACATGAAATTACCATAGACAGATTACACAGAGAGGATGACTGGTGAGTTAAGGTAAGGATTGGTGACATGAAGAGAGAAGCATATTAAGAGGGTCGGTTGGTTGGAACATTTCTGTTGGGGAGGGGGTCCTTAGAATTACAGGGGTGGGTGTTAAGTATAAGGAGTGGTGACATGAAGGGAGACCAACATATTAAGTGGGTAGGTTGTGTAATAAGACAGTGAGGGGATGGGTTGCTAGGGATAAGGAGTGGTGACATGAGGGGAGACAAAATATTAAGTGGGTAGGTTGTGTAACAGACAGTGGGGGGATGGGTTGTTAGGGATAAGGAGTGGTGACATGAAGGGAAACCAACATATTAAGTGAGTAGGTTGTATAACAAGACAGTGGGGGAATGGGTTGTTGGGGATAAGGAGTGGTGACATGAAGGGAGATCAACATATTAAGGGTGCATTCGATTGACCCTATTCCGGAATAGGAATATATGGAATAAAAACTTTGATCGACTCAATGAACTACTATTCCAAGATAGAAATATAAACTTGTCCCAATTGTTAGTTCTATATAATTATTTCGATGCTCCGAGAATCTAGACGGATCCTTGAGACTTTATTCCTATTCCAGAATAGATGGAATAGAATCAATCGAACGCACCCTAAGTGGGTAGGTTGTGTAATAAGACAGTGAGGGGATGGGTTGTTGGGATAAAGAGCGGTAAATGGGTGGGTTGGGTAATGTTACTATGAGGGAATGGATTGTTAGGGATAATGATTGGTAAACTGACAGTAGTTCTAATATTATAAAATATTGAGTTAAGTTTCTGTATTCTATGCATCACACAGGTACGGTGTTGTTCAGACATGATGAGAACACTGTCTATAGTCCAGAGGAACTACTTGGAATGATCCTTAATAACTCCAGGATCATTGCGCAGGATCATGCAGGTGTGTACATTATGGGTTTACATCTTTTCACTTTTGTACTAATTAATCCTGCTAATGCAGACTCCAACTTGTGTCCAAACAAACTTATAAACATTGCTGGACCATTAATTGCAATCCCTAAGAATGTACTCTAACTATAAGGGGCAGACCCTCCCTTAAGATGTGTAATAACCAATGACAACAATTTTTTTTGTAGATCATCCAATTAAGGACATTGTTATCACTGTTCCTGCATTTTACCGTCAAGCTGAACGTAGAACGGTTATCAGGTTTGTAGAATTGAAAAATGAAATAAATTAATAGTATTCACATAGAGACTGTGAAAAATTCATTCTTTCACTCCCAATATGCCAGATGTTTCTAAATCCTTCTAACCTACCCAGACAGTATCTCCATACTTTTTCTAGAAATATGTTAGAAGAATTTTGTACTTCATCCAAAAGAATTTATTTTACATGATACTGTAAGGAGAAAATAGATGTTGATATAAACTTGCTAGGAGTGAAAGGGTTATGTAAGCATCTGACAACAAATATACTTTTGCAGAGCTGCTGAGCTGGTTGGTTTAAATGTGCTTCAGTTGATGAATGATAATGCAGCAGGTATTTAACTGAATTATATTGATGAGACATTTTCAATATATCACTCAACATGTCAAATGCCTACAGTCTTTTCATTCAATTTATCTTTTTTTCCATTTGCATTGCAGTTGCCTTAAACTATGGAGTTTTTCGTCGAAATAGTTTTAATGAAACTGAAAGGGTATGTTTTGTTCACTGAATTGTTAAATATATATGTTAAATAAAGTTTTTAGCAAGTTCATAAACATTTTAAAGTACTATATATTATACTAGTAGTAATCAAAGATGTATGAGAAGGCTGTCAGCTCTGGTGCAGTTGTGTTTCCATTTTTATTGGTAGTTTGCAAACGGTTTCTGGTCTGGGATTTGACAATCGTGAGCCGTTGAAGTTGTTGTTTCTGCTTTTGGAGAATTATTTAGAGTTTTTAGCGAGTAGTTTGACAACATATATTCAATATTTCTTGAGTGTATTCTTCTTTTATTTCACACCACAATAATAGATTCCAAATCCTTACAGCCATTAAGCATTAGGAAGATTGACTGTTCGTATCCCATTCACCATACAGTCCATAGGCGAAGGGCCGTAATGTATTCCTGCTGTAATAGGCACGCTGTCTCAAAATTAGAGACATATATATGGGTTTTGAAGCATGTTTTAAGGTCTATAACTTGATTTCTGTTTACCCTAAAAGCATCAAAGTTGGTCAAATAGCAACTCTGAACGTGATCTTTAACATTTTGGTGTCAGTTTATCGATTATAGTTAACATTTGGAACTCGCCCCGGTCCTCTGCGCAATTCCAGAATGGCCAATTGTCTCATTTTATATGTAGCAACCCAATGCACTTTTTAGTTTATGAAGACCTTTGTAATCATACACCATACTGAATGCAGTCTGAGTCTACATAAAATATAAAAGGAATGTCATGAGTCAGATGCTTCTGTAGGTTTTGGTTTGTTTATATACAGTAAAACTGTTGAAAATATTTGCACAAAATCCAGGAATTTTTGAGAGTACAGAGAAATTATCTGTCTTTCCAAGGGCCCTGGAAAAGTTTTTCAAAATTCCAGGAGTTTTCTTAGAATTCCAGGAGTTTTCCCAGAATTCCAGGAGTTTCCCAGAATTCCTGGAGTTTTCCCAGAATTCCAGGAGTTTTCCCAGAATTCCAGGAGTTTTCCCAGAATTCCAGGAGTTTTCCCAGAATTCCTGGAGTTTTCCCAGAATTCCAGGAGTTTTCCCAGAAAACCAGGAGTTTTCCCAAAATTCCAGGAGTTTTCCCAGAATTCCAGGAGTTTTCCCAGAATTCCAGGAGTAGTGAACACCATGCAATCAGGAGGAGGCTGTGTACACAGATGCTCCAAATAAGAATGTTTTTCTTGGTCAAACGATGTGCAGTTGAGGGCATGTTGATGGTCCGGTTAAGGCAATGAATTTGGTCAAAACATCATGCTATCTTTTTAGGAAAATAATTGTACCAGAAAACAACACACTTTGAAAGAAATATTGAATATATTCATGTCAAACTACTCACCTTTAGCCCAAAACTCTGACCAATTCTCCAAAAGCAGCAACACAAACTTAAATAACTCGCAAATGTCAAACCCCAGACTGGACCACAAGGTGCATCCCATAATTTCTTGATAGTGGCATAATGGATAACTTCTGTGCATGCCAGAGATTACACCACTGATCATGTAAATGCCACTTGTAGTCTCAACATGAAAATTTGGTTGAGGTACAGATAGACTCCATCACTTTTCTAGAACACTGTGCCACCCAGAGGTCCTTGTTGCTGTACAGCCTATATTTCACTGTTCGCTTGCTCACAGCAATTATTATTTAGATATGTATATCTCTCTTTGTCCTCTTCATTCCTAAGTGGAATATAGGGCTAATTATAATTATTTTTAAAATATAGTTTAGTCAAAAAAATAGTTTAGTCAAATTTAATAGTTTAAATCTTTATTGTTTTGTTTCATGTCTTAAAGCAGTAAAGAATTGCTTTAAACAACTGAAATGTGTTGACAAGTACTATAATTACCAATAATTATTTGAAGTGTGTGATTTTTTTCTGATTTTGCTGAACATAATTTTGTTTTCAGAACATCATGTTCTTTGACATGGGAGCCAGTAGTACAGTTGTTACGGTAGTGGGTGAGTATGCTGATGCTGTTTGTTTGCTTATGAAGATTTGCATCATTAGTAAATGCACAATTTACACAGATGTAAACTACTCTTGATCTTAGGTGCCAAAACTTGCCCTTTCTGTTAAGTCTCCTTCAAAATCCTCAGAGACAGAGCTTTTCTGCATGCAGATTGATGCCACCCTTTGAAACAGTTTCTTGTTCAACCTTAAAGAACCTTGTTCACCTAGGCGTGGTTTGGTTTGTTTTCAAATGCTGCTAAACTCACTTTGTTCAGAGAAAGCATAATGTGCATCAATACTTGTTTTCATTACTTCAATTTTGACCAGCAAACAGTCTATCAGAGTTGCTTGATGTTATCCGAATGATATTTCACCATTCCCATCAGCAGCAGAAATGGGTGTAAACAATAACAAACCACACCTAGTGAACACGGTTCTTTAGGAAAGAGCAGAGTATTGAAGTTGCCGGCAGCACTTTAACTTCTTATTGAGAACTACTAGTTAGAAACCCTATTTGGTAAGTCACAAAGATAAATATTGTATAAATCTTAAATTGGCAACCAGCGACAGTGCCTCAAAAAGCATCGGTGGGATACCATTTGCTTTTCATAACATTAGCCTGGCCATATTGTTCATATTTTGTGATTTTCTTTGTCCAATCTATTATCGGGTTTTCCATATACTTTTTTTAATTCATTTCTTGAACGGTATATTCATCACTTCGTTAATACATTTTGAAATCTCTTTACGTAGCTTTTTTAAAAGCCAGCATAGTTGTTTCAACATATACACACATTTGTTGTCATGGGAACCACAACATACCCTTCCACTGGATGCAGCTATAATTGCCTACATGTTGATACATGTACAGAATTATATTATACAAAAAATATATATGGAGTCAGACTAATTGAAACACGTTTGTTTGCTACTCCGGGTGTCATACTTCTCGCGAAGCAATCACGGAATTGCAAATAAATGTGTTGAATTAGTCCTCCATATATTTTTCTATTTACTGCTCTGGGTTTCCAGTGAGCACTTTTATAGCAGATGAAGTCTTCAGTTTATCCGCTAGGAGTTATATTATACTATATTTTTACAATTGCATTGTGTATAACGAGAGTTAAAGTAGAGGTGACAAACTAGTGTCAAGAAACTCTGAAGAGGCTTATTTCAATTTGAAAGATTTTAATGAAAGAGCAGGTGAAATAAAACAGTGTGAGAGATTTGACATCTGGAAAAAGCAATTATTTAAGTTTAATTTAAGAAAGGTGTTTTGCAGCTGATCATGATTCTTGGTAAATCTTTTGTAAATCGTTTTTACCGAGGGAAAGTTTTAGATTCTTTATAGTTTATGCATCTGAGCTCAGTCCTTCAAGTGACGCGTCAAAAGCTATTCTATAGAAATTTTGAAAAGAAGATCAATCTACTCAGTTTAGACTGAGTGCCTGAAGAACTTCACTCAATATGACTCAGGGCGAAGACTTCGAGACTGCGGTGACCAATAATTCAGCAATGATAACGACTGACGAATACAAGGGTGTTATCATGGCAACTTGTGAGTCGGGAATTGGGATTATTTTGAATGTAGCTGCATTGGTGGGCAACTCCATCGTGTGTTTAGCGTTGTACAGAAATCCTTGCCTTCGTACAATCACTAACATTTTCATCCTCTCACTGGCCGTCAATGATCTATTTGTGGCAGTCTTGATCATGCCTCTTACAACTGCTTCGTCAGTTGCAAACAGGTGGGTGGCTGGCGACTACGGGTGCAAGTTGTCTTCTTTCAGCGGCTACGGTCTAGTGGGGACATCATTATTAACGGTGATGCTCGTGGCAGTTAACAGATACTTTAGAGTCGTAAGACCTTCGATATATTCTAAAATATACTCCAAGCGACGTTCAGCATTAATGGCTACTGGCGCTTGGATTTTCACAATATTCTCTTTTGGTGTAGCGTATTCTACCGCTGGGATTCGATTTCAATTAAGTCCAAGGTGTTTACCAGTGTTTGAGACTAAGAGCGCATTCTTTCTATTTAATGCGGTAAAGGGAGTTTACATTTTGCTTCCAAGTTTAGTAATAGTTTTGTGTTATGCGAGAGTGTACCAAAGAATCCGTCAACACAATACTTCAGTTTCCATGTCAACACAGGAAAGACCATCTGCTTACGGAGTTGAGGAAGCCAAAACGACAAGACTATTGACCGTTGTGGTGGTTGGCTTTTACATGTGTTGGCTGCCAGTGTTTATCAGTAACATTTTAGAATTTTGTGACATAATTGACCAGGAATATCATATATTTTATAACAATTTTCCCGCTTACTTTAGCAGTGCCATAAATCCTGTAATTTATGCTGCGATGAACCGATCTTTTAGAGTAGAATTTTTGAAAGTAATCCGTAGAGATTGATTTATCTGATATCTTTTATTTTAGAGAAATCTGGTCAGTATCTATTAATGCATATGCTTCAATTTGATTGGCTATCTTAGTCATGGTCTATCGCGTAATAGACCTCCGTGACACACTCCTTTCTGACATCCAAGATGTAGTCGGTTAGCCGTTGTAGTGATGTTGTAGCATTTCCATATTGAAAAAAGAAAAGCGTCACAAAATATGATGTGAATAATGTTTGACTTGAATATTATAACCAAATGTTACTTTGTTTTGCTCGTGAACGTGACACACCCATACACACGAAAACAAACTGCACAAATTTCAATTTTAAAATTACAATGGTTCGTACAATGTCTGGAGATTTCTATTAAAATAATTAAAATATTGGCTCTTAAAATTTCTATCATCAGTTTGATAGTTCATTAGCTAGCTATCAGCCGATAGAAATTGCGAGCTCCTATTCTGCTATTCTATTAAACATCCACACTGTTGGCTTTGCTCTGTGTTACAAATATACTAATAACCTACTGTTACAAACTTGACTAATGAGATGCAGAATCAGTCTCTTCAAAACCTTTATTTTAAAACGCATAACAAAATCAAGCAAAGGTTCACAAAAATATTTTTGGCACCGTAAGGTGTGAAGAAATCTGACTTTTTGAGCGTTAGCCGTTTGTATTATTAAGAGTTTATTTTAAACTTTAGAATAAGTTATAATATAGACTTGCTCTGATTGGTTCCCCGCAGTATAGATAGTTGCCATGACAACTAGGATCCGACAACTATTACTTTCTATTTCTGTCGAATGTCTTGGGAAAAACCAAAATGACATCCGAGTGCGTCATGCCCAATTTATCAGCCAATCTAAACCCACACCAGACACCAACTACCTTTACCTGGGATCACGGTCTGTAGCACGTGGGTCAAAGGTTTTTTAACCCACGGCACCGTGATCATTGTGAACTAGATCCGTGTTAGGGTCGAAAGCTCAAAATGCTTTCAAAGTTTGTTGTACGGTGCATCAAAAGACCGCAAGAGTTTTTTTTTTAAATCTACAAATGTTTACAACTACAATGTAATAGTCAGTCCTTCCATTTACATACTCTTTATTTCTTTCACTCTGTGATTCTTGTCAGTACTACACGTAGTTGTTTGATTGTTTTGACACTTCCACATTCTTCAATATTAAATGTATAGCCAAGTGTATAGTATATTTCCAAACCAACAAACGTATATTACTCAGGAAATGTTCAAAAACTGAAATTCAGAATTGTGACTATGGCGAATGAAAAATTAAAGGCCGCCACACACTAGACGATTTCTTGTCGTAAGACCCCCGATTTTTTATCGGCCGATGAAAAATCGTGTGTGTGTGGCAAATTACGACGAGTTAAGACAA
>JANSTR010191925.1:0-15612 GCA_025434805.1 Antipathozoanthus remengesaui | reverse complement strand
TTGCGTGCTTTATGCAAAAATATAAACGTCACCCCAGCCAATCAGAACGCGCGTTATATCTGCTTTATTTTATAAAACACCATAACAATTATTTTGTTGACTGATACAACATTATGACAGTGATGTTGGCTGTTACAACAATATTCAATGACTTTGACTGATATAATAACATAACAATAATATTACCTGATACATCAATATAACAGTGATGTTGAATGATGATATACAGTAAAATAACAATGGTGTTGAGTGATACAGCAATATAACAATGGTGTTAGCTGATACAACAATATAACAATCATATTACATAGGGATATGGACTAATTCAACGATATACACCAGTGATGAGGAACGACACAGCAATATATCAGGTCAGGAATGTGGCCTAATTCAGCGATATAACAGTAATGTAGAATGATACACCAATATAATATGGATATGGACTAATTCCACGATGAAACGGTGATGCGGAATAACACAACAATATAATATGAATATGGACTAACACAAAATAACAGTGATATCAGTTGAAAGCAACATGACAGTAATTTTGTTGACACAGCAATATGACAGCGACAATATGACATTCTTGTAGGGTTATGTTTGTAAACTGTACAGGGAACTAAACGAAACTGAGACAAGCGACAACATTGTTCCTGCTTAAACACGATTGATCATGAACATCTTGTAAGAAAAAGTGTTTGTCAATGTTCATTCTAATGTCGGCGGATTGTTCTAAACAGCTGATAGATATAGTATAGTATCATAGTTAGCTGTTCAAGTAAATGAACTCACTCCATATTTTCTCTTTCTCTTCACTTGCGTTGTTAATGTGGAGATGAAAACGAAAACAGGGCTCTCACATTCAGCAACAACTGATGACTCGGACAGAAGAGAACGTTGTGATACGTATCGTGTTTGACTTCTTGCGTCCTCCATTGAACTAAAATAGTCGCGAGAACATGAATCGGATGTATCTGAAGCAATTATCAGGACATCGTTGGTTGTCATCTGAAATTCGCCATCATACCAGCACTCTGTTATGGCCTTGCCTTTTGGTGGTAGTAGACCTTGACCATTTTCTGGTTTGATTCGGTTAGTGACTCGAAAGAAAGAAGCGAACCTCGAAATTATACGTTGCAGTCTATGCATCGTACAGACTTGAGGCGCTGACTGATGGCAGCTGACTGTCCTCTGGCTACTTAATATCACCTTACTGTTCATTTATGGCATACTGAATTGAAAACAATGAAGCCGTACTAAAAGTCGATAATGGCGGAGCAGAGTAGATTGATTGGTTGATTGACTTATGACGTCACAACAGGTTGTTTTGCTGCTACAGTTTACTTCATTTCAGCTTTCATTTAAAGTAATGGACACGAACGATTTGCTGGAATGTATTTATATCATTTGAATATTTTAGTAATAGCTTTTATGAAAAGACTTTGACCCATCCAAGTTTCTTAAATTATTTAATGAATGATGACATTAAAATAAACTGAAATAATAGTTCAGCGGGAGTAGAATTATTTGATTTCGTGACTCTACTTTCAATACTGCTTACTTACGTTATTAAGGGCGAAGCCAGAAAGAATTGATTGGTTCAAGTCATGACGTCACAACAGGTTGTTTGGGTGTTACAGTTCACTTCATTTCAGCTTTCATTTAAAGTAATGGACACGAAAGACTTGCTGGAATGTATTTATATTATTTGAATATTTCAACAATTGTTTTTATAAAAAGACTTTAATCCATCCAAGTTTCTTAAGTTATTTAATGATTGATGATACTAATATAAACTGAAGTAATATTTCAGCGAGAGTAGATTTATTTGATTTCGTGACCCTACTTGCAATACTGCTTAATTAATTAATTAATTAATTAATTAATTAAGGGCGAAGCCAGAAAGAATTGATTGGTTGTATTTATGACGTCAGTACAGGTTGTTTGGTTCCAACTTACTTCACGCTTGCTTCTATTTAAATATATGGACAGGGAAGATTCGATGTTATGCTTTTGATATAAATTAGACATTACAACACGATTTGCTATGAAAAGACTATAACGCCTCCAATTTTAATGACTGCCCATTAAAACAAACTGAAATTATAGGCTAGAGCGAGTAAGAGGGAAAACATATAGATTTAATTGCCTTGGTTATTAGCACCCTGGTTATGAGCCCCTGGTTATATTGCCCCTGGTTATGAACTCCCTAATTATATGGCCCCTGGTTATGAAACTCCTGGTTATATGTGCCCTGGTTACGAACCCCTTGGCTATATTCCCCTGGATAAGAGTCCTCTGGTTACATATTCCCTGGTTATGAGTCCCCTGGTTATATGTCCCCTGCTTATGAGCCCCCTGGTTTATGCACCCCTTGGTCATATGTCCCCTGGTTATGCGCTCCCTGGTTATGTGCCCCTTGGTTATTGCCTAATTTCAAATCAAGCCTGAGACCCGCAAATGTCCGCTAGAGCCAGTCTTGATGTTAAGTTGATGTTAATTTGCGCGAGAAGTGGCACTAGCGGACATTTGTGGACGGTCCTAGTTTCCTGCTCGGTTTGGAGGTAGGCAATGAGCCCCTTGTTATGAGCACAATGGATATGAATCCATTGGTAATGACTCCGTAGAGAGTAGAGGAACAGCGTTCAGAATGCTGAAGAATACAGCACGTTCAGTACAGTGGAATCCGATCACCGTGTAGTATGTGCTAAAATCAAATTGAGTCTGAGAGCATCTAAGGCAGTGAAGAAGACGAAATATGACTGGTAGTAGTAGTATCAAGCCCTGAGAAACGAGTTGGCACATGATTCTCCCATCTCAAGAAACTCCTTGGTAACCCTCCAGAAGTGGAAGACTCGATCGCTTCACGTAGACTTCAATTTGCTGTCACTGCTATCGACATCCAGAGCTGAGTACCCAGAAATGAAGAAGACCAAAAACAACCTACACTGACACGTTATAGAGGGAAATCCGACACCAGAGAGATACCTTCCCTGATGACTGCAAGTAAAATCTGGAGAGGGCGTGTGGTTACCCGCCTGTGGGCGACCAAGTAGTAGTTGTACTAGCAGTAGGTAAAGATTTTCCTAGTCATAACATCCTTGGTTATGATACCCATGGTTACGAGCCCTTACTTATGTGACCCAGATTATGAGCCCCTTGGTTATGAGATCCTGGGTATGAGCCGCAATGGGTATGAGACCTTTAGTTATGAGCCCCATGATAATGACCCATATGGTTATGAGCCCCGTGTCAGTATTAGCCCCGTAGTTATAAGCGCCATGGTTATGAGACCCTGGATATAAGCCCTAGTGTATGAGATCCGTGGTTATGAGCCTCTTGGTTATGAGACCTACGATACCTCAGATTATGAGTAACTTGATTATGAAATCCTTGATTATGAGTCTTCCTGTTATGAGCCCTATAATTATGATTCCTCTGGTTATGAACCCGTTGGTTATATGAGCCCCATGATTATAAGTCCAATGGTTATAAGACGCCATGGTTATGAGACCCTGGGTATATATGAGCCTCCATGGTGATGACACTTTCTAATTGTAAGTCGTCTGGTCATGAACCCCACGGTTATAAGCCCCGTGATTATGAGTCCTATGGGTATGAGCCCCGTAGATATGAGCTCCGTGGTTAAGAGCCCCGTGGTTATGAGCCTCGCGGTTATGAGCACCCACGGTTATGAGCACCGTGGTTATGAGCCCCGTCGTTATGAGCCACGTGGTTATGAGCCCCGTGGTTATGAGCACCCGTGGTTATGAGCCACGTGGTTATGAGCACCCGTGGTTATGAGCAGCCGTGGTTATGAGCAGCCGTGGTTATGAGCAGCCGTGGTTATGAGCGGCCGTGGTTATGAGCCTCGAAATTATGAGCCACGTGGTAATGAGCCTTAGGTTATGAACCCCGCGGTAATGAGCCCCGTGTTTATGAGCACTTTTGTTACGAGCATCCGTGGTTATGAGCAACGTGGTTATGAGCCACGTGTTATGATCACCGTGGTTATGTGACCCGTGGTTGTGAGCCCCGTAGTTATGAGAACCGTGGTTATGAGTACCCGTGGTTATAAGCCATGTGGCTATGAGCCACGGTGTTATAAGGCCCCGTGATTATGAGCACTCGTAGTTATGAGCACCGTAGTTGTGAGCCACGTGGTTATGAGACAAGAGGTTATGAGCCACATTGTTATGAGAACCCGTGGTTACGAGCCTCGTGGTTATCAGCATCCTTAGCTTCTTTGGTTATGAGCGCCCATGGTTATGAGCCTTTTGTTTATGAGCATCCGTGGTTATGAGCCCCGTGGTTATGAGCATTTAGGTTATGAGTACCCGTAATTATGAGCAATGTGTTTATGAGCCCCCTGCCGTGGTTATGAGCCCCGTGGTTATGAGCACCCGTGGTTTTTTAGCTTTTTTGGTGATGAGCACCCGTGGTTACGAGCATCCATGATTATAAGCATTTTGGTTATGAGTACCCGCAATTATGAGCATTGTGTTTATGAGCCCCGTGGTTACGAGCCCGTGGTTATGAGCACTCGTGGTTATGAGCCCCGTGGTAATGAGCCACGTGGATATGAGCCGCGTGGTTTGAGATACGTGGTTATAAGCCCCGTGGTTATGATCCCCGTGGTTACGAGATTTTTGGTTATAACCACCATTTATGAGCCCCGTGTTTACCAGCCCCTGGGTAGGAACACCCATGGTTACGAGCAGCCATGGTTATAAGCCTTTTGGTTATGAGCACGCGTGATTATGAGCTCCGTGGTTATAAGCCCTGTGGGTATTAGTCCCATGATTATCAGCCCCGTGATTATGAGGCCCCGTGGTTATGAGCCCTGTGGTTTTGAGACCCTTGGTTATGAGCCCCGTGGTTTTCAGTCCTTTATTTATAAGCACCTGTGGTTATTAGCGCCGTGATTATTAGTCCGTGGGTATGAACCTCGTAGTTATGAGGCCCATGGTTATGAGCCCTGTGGTTATGACCCCCGTGATATGAGCCCTTTATTTATAAGCCATCTAGTTAAGAGCCCCTTGATCAACAGCCGTCTAATTAAGAGCCCCTTGATCAACAGTCCTCTAGTTATGAGCCCCTTGATTAACAGTCCTCTAGTTATGAGCCCCTTGGTTATAAGCCATCTAGTTAAGAGCCCCTTGATCAACAACCAACTAGTTATGAACCCCTTGGTTATGAGCCCTCTAGTTAAGAGCCCCTTGGTTATGAGCCCTCTAGGTATGAGCTCCTTGATTAGCAGTAAACTAGTTATGAGCCCATTGGTTATTAGCTATCTAGTTAAAGCTCCTTGGTTATGAACAATTTTGGTTTTGAGCTCCTTGGTTATAAGCAACTTGATTATGAGAGCCGTGGGTATAAGCCTTCTAGTTATGAGCCCCTTTTGTATGAGCCCCTGGTTATGAGCCCCCTAGTTATGTTCACTGGGCACCCGCTCCCATGGCTTTGATTTCCCCGGCTATAAATCCTATTGTTATAAATCTCATCCCAAACCCGGGTTTCGAGTCAAGTCGGTGTAGTAAATATGAAAAGGCCTCCCATCTCTACGGTCCCGGTTCCGAGTCTTGATTAGCTAAGTATACTGAATAGGCTGATATTTGCTATTTTATCCGACTCTAAAACCTGGACAGGAACTTTAAGCCTTTGAAAGAAACATGACAATGATGTAGACTCATAGCGAATTATTTATAGCAGCGATGTTAGCCGTCAGAAATATGACATTGATGTTGGCTGAAACAGCACAATAACAGTGATTTTGGCTGATACAACAATATAACAATGATGTTAAATGTACAGCATGATAACGTTGATGCCGACAGATAGGAATATGAAATATTACTGCAAAACGACTGTGATATGGAATGACACAGCGATATAACAGGGATGTGGAATAATTCAGAAATATAGCAGTGTTTTTGAACGACACAGCAGTATTATATGGAGATGGAATAATATAGCAATATGCCAGTTATGTCAGCTGTGACAGCAGCAAAACAGTAAGTTTGTTGAGAATGGCAATATGACTAATTAAATATGCATCACAACATGATATTTTTCTAAATTGTACAGAAACTAGACGAAACTGAAATAGGTGGTAACATTGTTCGTGCTTAAATACGATTGGACAACATGTCACATTGAAGTTAGTAAACTATCTCTATATTTTCTCTTTCTTTTCACATGCGTTGCTTTTACCATTCAACATCTTGTTCGTTCTAATGTCGGCGGATTGTTCTGAACAGCTGATAGATATAGTATGGTACCGTAGTTATAGCTGCTCCATGTCACATTGATGTAAATAAACTTACTCCATATTTTCTCTCTCTTATCACTTGCGTTATTATTGTGGAGATGAAAACGGAATTAAGGCTCTCACTTTCAGCAACAATTGATGACTCGGACAGAAGAGAACGTTGTGATATGTATCGTGTTTTACTTCTTACGTCCTCCATTAAACTAAGTAAGTCGCGAGAACATGAATCGGATGTATCTGAAGCGCTTTTCAGGACATCTTTGCTTGGAATCTGAAATTCGGTATCATAACTGCACTCTGTTATGGCCTTGCCTTTTGGTGGTAGTAGACTTTGACGATTTTCTGGTTTGATTCGGTTAGTGACTCGAAAGAAAGAAGCAAACCTCGAAATTATACGTTGCAATCTATGCATCGTACAGACTGAGGCGCTAACTATGGCTGCTAACTGTCTACTGGCTACTTAATATTAAGATTCACCTTACTGTTCATTTAGGGCAGTACTGAATTGAAAACAATGAAGCCACTCTCGGAATCGATAATGGCGAAGCAGAGTAGATTGATTGGTTGATTGACTTACGTCACAACTAGTTGTTTTGCTACAATTTACTTCATTTCAGCTTTCATTTAAAGTAATGGACACGAAAGATCCATATCAATTGAATATTTCAACAATATTTTCTATGAAAAGACTTTGGCCCTTCCGAGTTTCTTACATTATTTAATGACCTCTGGTACCAAAATAAACTGAAATAATAGTTCAGAGCTAGTGAAGGGCCGGAACAATATAGTCATTTGATTTTTCAATTCTGTTTACTTAAGGGAGAAGCCGAAAAAAATTATTGGTTGCAGTTATGACGTTAGTACAGGTTGTTTGTTTCCTACTAAGGTCACGTCTGCCTTTACTTCAAGGTATGGACAGGAAATATTCGATGGTGTCCTTTGATATCAATTTTAGAAATACTTCAACACGCTTTGCTATACGATAAGACTATAACGCTTATCATAGATCAGAACGAGTAAAAGACAGCAATAGATTTACTTAATTGCTTCTGTTAAGAGCCCCCTTATGATCCCTTTTGTCCGCTATGACCCCCTTGTTATGAGCTCCTTCGTTATAAGCCCCTTGGTTTTGAGCCCCCCTATGAGTCCCTTGGTATGAGTCTTCTGGTTATGAGCCCCTTCTTTATAAGGTCCCTGTTCATGAGACCCTTGGTTACTATTATTCCTCGTTATGAGCCCCTTGGTTATAAGGCCCCTGGTTATGAGCCCACTGCCAGTTATGAGCCGCCAGGGTATGTTGGAGTATGAGCCCTCTAGGTTGGAGAACCCTTGGTATAAGCTAACTCTTGGTATGTGCCCTCTGGTTATGAGCCCCATAGGTATGTGCCCCCTGCGCGTCCGCCCCCATGGCTGAGATTAAATGCCCCCGTTGTAAACTTCTAGGCCAAACCCATTGTGTGCATGAGCATCCCGGAGAACCTGGGTATCTGACCCACGGCTATGATTTTCCGGGTTATAAATCTTACCCTAAACCTGGGGTGTGGGTTTGTTGAGTCCGGTTGGTGCAATTATTATCGCACACGCCTTTCTCCTCCACGACCCCGGGTTCGACTCTTGATTGGGTCCCATTTGGGCTAATATTTGCTATTCCTATTTGACTGGGATCCATAGGAAGCGAATTCAAGCCGTTGGTCTCCGGATGTTCTATCAGGGCCTTTTAGAGAACATACACACTTGTGTTTCTCGTGTAGGGTAAGGTTACGACCTGGTGTTGAGGTCTACATTTAATGACTGCCTTGGTGCAACAATACTGTAAAGCGAGGGAGTAACCGTTAAGGTTTGGCCGCTCAGCACTGATGAATAAACCATATTCCTTACTAGGGCTATCGCTCAGAAGGAATTAATTAGGGTATTTGTACAGCACTGTAACTATAACCATAAACTACTATATCTGTTTATTAGCCAATGCTGAGCGGCCAAACCTTAACGGTTACTCCCTGCCTTTTAATCAAGTTGTTAATGCAAGGCAATCCATGCAAAAAGTCCTTCAAAAATAATATGACTGGGATAAAAAGCACATACCAAAACACACACGCATTCTAAAGCAATCACAGATAGCTTTACATGATGTCTTGGAATACAAAAAGCCAGGATTTGCTGAACAATGTTCAGAAGCAACAGGACGCTACGCAGCTTTTACAAAACGACAACTTTATAACAGGGAATCTGAATTTGTTTAATCTTAATCCTGTTATATATTTAATTTGCTACAGCCAGAATTTAAAGGGGTTATTTTCAGATGATTTCTTATTGACACGTTAAAGTTAATTTGTGGTCTGCTGTACTGTAACAGCAAAAGATTGACTAACTTTTTTTATTTTTTTAGGTTCTCGAATTCGGCAGGCAGTAATACCGATTTATACGAGGTTTGTATTAAAGCTTTCCTATTTAAGATTACTTAAGCAAACGAAAACTGTACGTACTGTAATTTAGAGAACCACATGTCGTGCGCGTAAAACTCACCCACCCTGACATCCAAATCTAAAAACATATTAGAAACTACACATCTGAAGCCTTTGAGTCTCATTGAGTCAAAAGCAAGTTCAGTTTTTGCTTCAGTAGGTTTTAACCTGGCTTGGAATGCTGTTCAACACATTGAGAGATGGAAACACAGATTCACTTACAGTTAGAGGCAGTGGCCAAAAGCTGTCTTTCATTCAGATAGATGCACAGCTCAAACATGGTCAATTTCTTTAAGAACATTGCTACGGCAACACCCTGCGAGCAGAGGCCTTTATATGAAAGGCTTCTGTTCGCAGGGTACTACGTCAATAAAGAAAGGCATTAATTTATTTCATTACGTCAGGGTTGCAAACCGCAGTTCACCGACCGGGTTGTTTGGTTCATGTACAGTCCAATACTAAACCAAAGATACTTAATTCTTCCATTTGATTTTCCTCCATTTGAAAACCTTTTGAAAGAAACTTTCTTTACTTGATTTCTTATGTTGCGATATAGAGTCAGATATGGATCCACGGGCGTGAGTCTATCATATGGATGCACGCTCACGCACGGCGAAAAATATCCTAACCTTTCGATATCACGGACTTGAGCAGTTTAATTTCCCCAATCAGAATTCAGCCGCTGATGAAGATTCTCGGATAGCAAACCCTTCATCGTCTTCAAGCGCCGCTGATTACATGCCTCTGGTTCCAATGACGAGAGGTTGGGAAGTATCACGTGACCGTGTTAATATTGTGAAGGTCATTGGGAAGGGGGCATTTGGACAAGTAGCGAAAGCAACTGTCGAAAATTTCGGAAACGTGGAAGAGACTACAACCGTTGCTATCAAAATGCTGAAAGGTAAAGTGTCATTGTACTGTACTGTTACTGAGCAAGATTGATTGATTGTTTGGTTGTTATTATAAAAGCAAATGAACACTTGAATCGAAATGAGGGATCATCCGTTTTGTTCATCATTTTCACGAGCATAGAAATTGTACTATACAGGGAGAGGGTCTAGGGGTTTTAAGGGCCATGTGCGTTTTTGCAATGTTAAAAAGGAAATAGTATTAGAACAACCATATTGTCCTTTTTAGCTTTTTGGTTTGTACGCTTTGGGCGTATAAGTGTATTTATGCTCGTAAAAAGATGACAAAACTAAATTACTACTAGTATAAATGTAGTAAATACAATAAGTGACAAATAGAGAAAGAACACACCCATCGCGACTTTTCTATATCTGTGTGAGGGGCTAAATCACGGACTGGAAAAAAGCGTTTACAAGACATGCACAATCTATACAGCTTATTAAACAGCTGTATATTCAACAATTAAATAGCATTAAAATAATTTTATAGACTATTTCCGACAGTTGGATCCAAAGAATACAAGAGGCAGATTGCGGCTAAACTTATACATGTGATATACTGCGCTCCAAACAAGTTTGGTTTCAATGAAAACTTATCTCCTCGAAGACCATCGTAGTAATTCAAACTTGAAAACCAAAATGGCCACAATATTATATTGATGAATAAAGTAAAGAAAAACACGTTATAGTTTGTAACGTTTTAACATTTGAGCTATTATATTTTCAAAACATTTGTAAAGAGGAATTATTAATGTAATACACATTGAATGTGTTTTCGATGATCTACAGAAAAAGCCCGAGAAACTGACAGGAAGGACTTGTTATCCGAGTTAGAGTTGATGAAACGACTGAAGCCTCATCCACACGTGATCAAGTTATTGGGATGTGTGACCGAGACAGGTGGGTAGGTACCGACTAAAGTACCTGGAAGATGTCACTCTGTGGTTTATCCATCCATTGCTTTATATAATACATGACATCTCCAATCTTACATATGTTTCATTCTTTTATTTAACAGAACCCTTGATGGTGATAATTGAGTATGTCCCGTATGGAGACCTCCTCGGTTACCTGAGGAAGAGCCGTGGGTTGAACGACACTTACTACAAGGACCCGGATGTAAAACCAAGGACGAATCTGACGTCACAGCAACTTATCAAGTGTGCATGGCAGGTGGCTGACGGAATGGAATATCTGTCTAAGAAAAAGGTCGGTGGCTTTCTCCGGCTGCGGGAATTCATAAGAAAATAATTCATAGTGCAAAAGAAACATGTTATTGTAAAGTGAAAGTTGTCTAATTTTCTAGATAATCCACCGTGACCTGGCAGCAAGGAACGTTCTTGTCGGTGAAAGTGAAACATGTAAAGTGACCGACTTTGGAATGGCGAGAGACGTACAAAAGGAGGATATCTACACAAAGACAACCAAGGTAGAGTTTTCTGGTGATTATAATAAAATTAATGTTTATTTTAAAAGTTGTACAATCGTTGTTGTGTGTTGGATAGTATCAGGTTTCGGAATGAAAAAATATCACCAGTTCGGTTGTCGATTATAACGTTATCCCCACATTAATAAACACAGTTGAACTGGTGAGGTATTTCAGGTTTCGTTTTCAATGCTTTAAAAGTGTTATCAGTTAATGCCAAATACTATTTCAAAAAATTCTGTTTGAAGGGTCGATTGCCAGTGAAGTGGACATCCTACGAGTCTTTGATGTTTGGGAGGTACACTACACAGAGTGATGTGTGAGTATGTTTGTTTGACAAACGATAGCCACGTTTGGAAAACATCTGTTGTACAAGAGGTGCATCTACTTGACAAGAAGTACATCTATTTGAAAAGAGGTACATTTGTTTGACAAAAGGTATATCTGTTTGGCAAGAGGTACAACATAGAATAATGTGTAAGTAGGAATTCACTGCATATTGTGATATCCTTGGTAAGCACTAATTATTGACTGAAGTGTTATAAAATTAATTAGGTTAGATTTGGTGTCAACTGTATGACAGGCTATAAATCGCCAATGAGTGAGAAATGAGGCCTGACTTAAATTTTATGACCCTCCTCTTTTGTAAATTTCTGAATCTGCGCCTCGGATGACTGCCATCAAATCTACACGGAGAAAACTAGATATAACAGTAATCTTCAACACAACGCAAAATAGGTACTCGTATTAATTTCCTCTTGCATGCTTTCCTAGGTGGAGCTATGGAGTGCTGTTGTATGAACTGTTCACGATCGGTGAGTTTCTTTAATTCTTATGATTACTTCTCAGAGTTGAAATTGTTGTCCAGTCCAATGTCCAGTGGCTACAGAACAGGCACACAGACCTCAGCCAGGTAGGTTATCAGCATGTTCCTTCTCCTTACACTCTCCACACATAATATACTGTTTGGTTATGAGAATCGAGTAATTGATCATACACAACAAACTAACAAAGATTAAAAACATAATTCTTCTAAAATGTTTAAAAGGAAACAACGGAAATAATTTAAAAATACATGGCATTATGCATGTATACAATTAAATTACAGCAACTGTGCAATTCAGTGGCAAGTAGAAAACACCTTTATAGTTGCAATACGGCCCAAAGGCTTCCTTTAATACTAATCTCTCTCGTTTCGCGGTTTCCTAAATTACTTCGATTTTCCAGGAGGATGTCCGTACCCAAGAATGGATGGACAGAAAATTGCGCAGATGCTACAAGAAGGGTATAGAATGCCAAAGCCGCAGCACGTGGATCAACGGCTGTAAGTATTGTTTCGAATTCAATCTCCACATTTGATTGAAATATTTGAATTTCAGTTTTGAGATTTTTCAAAATTTCATTTCCACTAAATTTGATAAATAATCGGAGTTCATTCAGTTGTTGTCACGCGCATGCATGGCTGCTGCTGGTGTGACTGATCAAAAACTGATAACACAAAAGCTAAGAAGGACTTCAAAGAACAAATGTTATTTCCGGTTTGTTTGCTGTCTCAGATACCAGCTGATGTTAGATTGCTGGCAAGAAAACCCGGATGCACGTCCAAGCTTTTCATCGTTGCGAGACACTTTGAAACGAATGGAACGAGACCACGTGGTGAGCACAACTTTAGTTTTCTCTAATTATAACGAGTTTTGGTTTTTAAATGTTAAGGTTAGTACCAACACTTTAAGGTAAACTTTTGAAGCTCTTCTGGGGAAGAAAGGGAAGTGAGTATTAATACTCCTCTGGGGAGGGTAGTGGAGTGAGCATTAAAGTTCCACTGGGGAGGGAAGGGGAGTGAGTATTAAAGTTCCTCTGGGGAGGGAAGGGGAGTGAGAATTAAAGTTGCTCTGGGGAGCGAACATTAAAGTTCCTCTGGTTCGCAAAGGGCAGTGAGCATTAAAGTTCCCCTGGGGAGCGAAGGGGAGTGAGCAAAAATCTATTCTCTCACTTTTTTGTGGCGGTGTCATTTTACACCGTTTTCTTCTGTTGTTCCAGATGTATGTGAACTTAAAGGAGTACAACGGCAAACTGTACGCAAACCTGGAAGATCTGCACGAGGGACAGTAAAGATCGTCACCTTTTTTCAAGATCGGCGTAACTTATCAAAAGAGGGCAATTTTGGTTTTTACTACCTCAGCTTCAGTAGAGTTTCAAACTCACAGGGAAAGTAGTAGATAATTAAAGCAATTCAATTAGTTTGGGTTGGTATAAGTAACGGCAGCAAAATTAGGTGAAAAGGTAATAACGGCATGTTGTTCACAATAGGGAACTAGGGCACTTAAGCAACGACGACGGGAACGTCAACGAGAACGGCTGTTCGATTCTTGAGTTCCTGATTTCTTTGTATTTGTTGGTCAAATCCATTTGGGGTTTTTATGTATTCGTCAAGGTATGCGAATAGTATAAATTAAAAGCCCTAATTCTTGAAGCCGAACAAAGAACATGCTAGTTTATGTTCCGGCGTTCACGTTCTCTGCAAAATCCCAAACTTGAGCTTTTCACTTTCTGTTTTTCAAGACGACGGTTGAAAAGTGCCCAGGTGGTTGCATTCCAGCGTGCGGTCATTGTATTCAGTAATTAAGTTCATTGTTTTGTGCCGTTCTCGTTGACGTTCCCGTCGTCGTTGCTTAAGTTCCCTATTCTCGATTCTACAACTGAATGACCAGAACTTAGTTAGGGTTAGTTCGAGAAACTTCAATATACATAGTGAGAGAAACGACATGGGAGTTGCAATAGTTATAATATCCTTAAAAGTTTAGTTTTCTAGTACACTCACAGAACTTACAATTAAAAGTCACAATATTTCAGCTTTTGAGTTTTTTTGCAAATAGCTCATTATAATTACGATAGTCAAGAAAGGCTCTCAGAGCTTATTACATTTTGCTTTAAAAATTTTATTACGTTTCACGTATTTGCTATTGTATTTATGGCAAATTTTTCCTTAATTTTATATTTTGCAGCATTAATTACATTTTGCGGCGTATTGACAATGTTTCATTTAGAGTTCCATGATCAAAGACGCAATGGCGCCTGTTTAACACACGAAACAGAGAGTATCACACTATCTAGTTTCTTAACGTCCTTAGACAAAAAGACGCAAAGTCCAACCATTTGCAGATGTTAGGGCAAAGGCAGCACCTTCTCTACAGTTATTTTAAGTCCTGAGCGTTGGTCCGATCGAGAATTGAACCCGAGCTGCACAGCAACCCGCACGGCAGACGAGCGGTTAAAATCAATTCTGTATCTATCTATCGATCGATCAAAGCCAGTCAGTCGGCTATTGACCATTGCTTTAAACAATGTATAATTTCACCTCCAAACCTGTTTCATTCTTACTTCTGACGAGATCATTGTTTTAAAATGAAAGGTGAAATTTACTATGATATGTTCTGGGCAATTTGTAAACGAATGTATTACGTACTACTTGACTGCTTCATATCTCCGCTTGCCGTCCAGGTATCGTACGGCCTCTGCAAGAGATATTTGAATTTAGGTTAAACGACCAAAGTGCTACTCAATAATGCATGTGTCTGTGTATCAATTCTATAACATTTGAGACGTCAGCTTGACAACAAAGAGATCACTTCTCGTAGTTACGTTAAACATTACACACTGCTCACGAGGGAAACATCTGTTTTGTTTCCTGAGAATCTCGATGTTTGAGATTCGAGGAAAACAAAACAGATGTTTCTCGAGGGAGCAGTCATAAAGTGTTTTGTTTTATAGCATAAACAAAATAAACCACAATTGTTAAAACAAAACAAATTTTCCCGCTTTCAAACGTGACAGCGCGACAGCAATGTTCACTGGATGGTCAACAATTTTCGAGATGTTGACCAGCCAGGGAACATTTGATTTGAATTCATCCACGTGACCTCGATTTAGCCAATGCAAGCGCGCATTTGAGTCGAAAACGCACTTGCTATATAACAATATACACTTAATGATTGCTCCCTCGGGGAAACATCGGTTATGTTACCCGAGAATCTCAATGAAACATCGAACTTCGAGAGAAACAAAACAGATGTTTCCCGAGAGAGCAGTCCTTAAGTGTTTTGTTAAATAGAATAAACAAAATAAACCACAATTATTAAAACAAAACAAATTTTCCCGCAACAACAATTTTCGAGATATTGACCAGCCGGGGAACATTTGATTTGAACTCATCCTCGTGACCTCGATTTAGCCAATCAGAGTGCGCATTCGAGTGGAAAACGCACCAGCTATATAACAACGTGGCAAAGAAATACGCCGATGGTCACTGAAGTATAAACTAAAGTTATAATGTGACACAGTAATACGCAGATGTCTAACAGAAAGATTAAGAGTTAGTAATAATATTCAAGAAGAATAAGAAGATCAAGATGAAATACGCGAACGTTAACTAAGGGTGCATTTCTTTGGGAAAAATCCAAATCCGGATTCTGAATCCAAAAAGGGATTTTTCGTTTCTTTGGGAAAATCCAAAAAGGGATTCTGAATCCTCTGAATCCGCAC
>JANSTR010191814.1:0-15616 GCA_025434805.1 Antipathozoanthus remengesaui | reverse complement strand
ATTTTAGGTATCCTACTGATGATCAGTTACTGATTTGTGTTTTATTTCAGGAACATATAGTTGTCTGTTGAAATGTAGTACGATATCTTGTGGCGCTAAAGCAGCCATTACAATGTCGTGTTGGTCAGACTACAACAACGGTTCGCAACCCTACTCAAGAACTGTGTGGATAGACCGGCAGTTGAAAGACTTGACAAAGGCTTTGCGTCTTTTGTACTGACCGGAATGAGATAGAGATAAACTCTAGCTCGTGCACGCAAAAGTTGGAGTGGAGTGTGATGATCACTACAGTAATCTAACTCATAAGAATGTGGATCGCGTTTTATGAACTTGGTACAGTTTATGAAAGGTTTCAAAAGAAATTAGCGAATAATAAACTAATAAAGAACATGTAATCCAAATTGACATATTTGAAACTGAATCGACTGCTGAATTAATGATAGCCACGCCTTTGTGGAATCGGGCCCAAGATCCAAGTTTACATGTAGAATAAGCTATTAAGACCCCTCTCTAGTAAAACATCATCATTAGCATCTCCAGTATGGGGGCCGATCTAGAGATTTTAGAAAGAGAAGGCCATTATTTTAAACTAACTTGAAAAGTGATTTCTTACTAGAGAAGAGATCTCCTCTTGGAGGTACAATTACCATTTAGTATCGTTTCGAACCCGTCTTCTACTGTAGGTAAATCATGGCAAGACAAGGTCAGGGAGGTGAGAGAAAGTCTACAGAAAAAGAGGGCGTACGCGTTGGTTGTGACAGCCTTGGATGAGATTGCATGTGAGTGTGTATATATTTTAGTATACATCAGTGATAATCTACCAATCATATGTCCGTGTTACAGTCACGTGCTGAATGCTGAATCCAATTATTTGGCGATATTTGACAGCATCATATTGGATAGCAAACTACTGAACTGTTTGCATGTGATCGAGTAATTGGGATGTGCGGTGACAGTTTCTCAATCATGTAATTTTACGATTTTGTAATTCTACGATCACTTTTTACTGCATGGCAGTGTTTTTCGAATGAATTATGGCCAACTCAGCATCATATTTTGGAACGAAATTCAAAGTCAGTGTTTGTAATTTTCTTTGGTATAACAAAATACTTATAAATTGCATTCATCCTCGCCCAATATGGAAAGATATTTTAAAAGTCTGGAATTGTAATATTAGGTTCGACCTGTGGTCTTGCCTATATTGGAGTCTCAACTGCTTATTTGGACCCCCTCAATATCTTTCCGTATTGGGCTTGGACGAATCCAATAAGTGTATAATATTTTCTGATGGTGGGTACTTAGGTTTTGTGTGTCGAGAAATGCTCTATCAGTAGGAAAAGGGCAGAATGACAGGACACGATTTTACCTTTGACTTTGTTTTATTGACATATTCATTGACAACAAAAATGAAGTTGCAGCTTTGATACATAGCTACCGTTTCGTTTATAATATATAAACTTTATAAACTTTAAACTTCTTTGCTTTTTTCTTTAATAAATTTACTTTGAGTGACGAATAGTTGTGATTCTATTAGTATAAATTATGTTTATCAATTTTTACCAGGGTTATTTAACCTGCGAGGGAACGACATCATCTTCAACCCGGTGTTTATTGCTTATGCTTTGGTATCACTGGACTCTGTGAGGTTTGTTTTTACTCGAACTATCAACTCTTCAACCCAAACATGCCATGTATTGCATATTACAGCTGTCTCCATAGCTCCTTTGTTAACAAGTTGAGAGAGTTTTGCTTTTCATCTTAGATAGTTTGCTTGGGTATTGTCAATCCATCCATCCACCCACCCATCCATCCAGCCATCCATCCATCCATCCAGTCATCCATCCATCCAGCCATCCATCCCTGCATCCAGCCATCCATCCATCCATCTATCCATGCATGCATTCATCCATCCAGCTAGCCAGTCATCCATCCATATCCATCCAGCCATCCGTCCAGCCATCGATCCCTGCATCCAGCCATCCATCCATGCATGCATGCATGCATGCATCCAACCATCCATCCAGCCAGCCAGCCAGCCAAAAGTTAATGCTTCCACCTATTCATCTACTCACCCTTCCATCTACTTTTCCTAACCCATTAATCCATCCACTCACCCATCAAGCCTTCTACACAGCCATGGCCATGCATGCATCAATAAATCATATTTTGTAATACAGAAAGGCAGTTTTGTGCAGTTTGTGTAGATCTCTGAGTAAGATTCAAGATAGCAAACTACTCCCATCTCGTTGTAACTGTTAGTATTACGGAGCCTCATTCTTGCATTTTTCTAAACTTCAGCGGTAGTCAGTAAAAACGTCTCAATTTTCCAGCAGGAACTATTAATCGGTTTCATTTACAGTCTGTTTATAGATGAAAGTAAGATAGACGCCGCTGTGTCAAAACACTTGGGGCTTGGGCTGTCCAGTGATGATAACAGCCAGGACATCCGCCTCACCGTTCGACCGTACAATGAGATACAGGATGGGGTCAAGGAAGTGGTCGAACTTGGTGAAAAAGTCTGGGTTAGTAAATTTGTTGAGAATCCAGTTCTCCATGTCGTGATTTTAAGAGAGAAGTACGTGTTTATTGGAAGCACTTCCTGATATGGCGGTTTGGATGCGGCGTTTCAGTAGAACATTTTCCAAAGACTTAAATTGAAACTCTTTTTCTCTGGTTGTTTTTATTGGCTCATTATGGTCAAAACTTTGGAATGCTAAACAAGACTGAACAACGCAAAAACATTAACAAAAAGAAAACAACAACAACGCAAAAAGAGGTAAGAATCAGTACTATTGTAACCATTTCATTTGAGTCTTAAAACCGATTAAGAAATTGAAGACTTTTTTACCCAATTCCCACCAATTCGATTGTGATCACAGAACAGATGCTGTCAAGAATTCCGCTCAATTTCGTTTGGAATTTGGTTACGAGAATAAAGTAGGATAATACACGGTAAACTGTTTAAAATAAGAAGAAAAATTCACCCAAACTGTTATGGAGACAGCTTGCGAAACATAAGCAGCATATCATAATTCGTGTTTGGGATTGAACGATTAAAATATGAGATCAACTATTCTGTCCTTGAAAGTATGAAAAGCGTGTTGTTTGTGTTTCAAGATTATACGCAGATATAGAATATCTTGACTGATAATACTAATACCTTCCTTTTGTAGATCAGTTCTCGTTCCAGTGTGGCGTTGACCCGACTTTTACCCCAGGTAGGAGCAGGCAAAATGTTAGCCACTAGAAGGTTCATGTGTTCAGAATATTTCCATAAACCTTTTGAGGAACAATCTCTAGAAAAGCTAAGGGGGGCAATACGGAAAGAACATTTGCGACTGCCAGAGGAATTATATTCTGTTCTTTAAGGATTTTGCTATAGTATTTTAAATTTTGACGCTGGAGTATTTTTCATCCAGTGTCACGGAATTCCCATAATTTAGCACAACATCCTTATAGATCGGGATTAAGGCTTTTGTTTGGGTGTTTATTGAAATCGTCAAGTCTCTTGATTAAAAATTGTACTAGTTTTCGAAATTAACCTAACTTGACCTAAGGATATGGTTCTCAGGTTACGCATTTTTTTGCCTACACAGAACAATTACCTGACAGAGCCCTCCCCGATCGCACTCAGTAAGGCCATCAAGAATGAAGTGGAAATCGAGGGAATGAAACAGGCGCACGTAAGTATATGACATCATCATAGATATTGTTACGACAACAACAACATCAACAAAATTATTCGACCTCACTAAAGTATTGAGTTTGTTTGTAAGGAATTGCGATAGAACAATAATGGCTCAACTGAGGTCTTAAGCCACTTCACTGTGCTCTAAGAAGGACACCTTCCATTGTTTTGGGAGTAATTATTAAAAAGGTCGAGTTAAGGTAGGGTTAATACAGATTTGAAAGCTGTATGTTATTATTATATCTAAACAAAGAGGGTTTAAATATGTGAGGCCGTTTTCTCGTCAGTCAAAGATCGTATGGGAACGATTTAGCGAGAATGATCCCATAAAGTCAATCCGGCACACTTTAAACTGACCCTTCAACAGTTAAAAACTGATCTACTGTAATAGGCTGGGGACTGTCAGTCCTAGAAAACGTAAAGATAGGTTCCAGTTTTAATGGTACTATTTGGTGTTCATACCTTAAGACATTCTAAACATTTCACGGCATTTGTGACATATTTAGCTTTGCTGAATTGACTTATTTTTAAAACATTGCATTTTTACGTATTTTACGTCCTTTAAAACATTTAATGTAAATTGGTGTTAAAAGCCATACTGGGGTTTATATAGAGTTTATAGTATAGATCGAGAAATGACTTGATATCTACCAGAAATAGCTCAGTGATGTTACACTGGTAGCGTAGTTTGACATAAGTAAATTCCACTGTTAGTACAGTGTATCGCATGCACACTGAGGAAAGGACAAGCAAGAATAAACAAACAACAATAGAACCCAGCTTGTTACCGTTCCTGATGGAACTGATTCTCTAATGAACATATAATTATGAAACTACTGATGAGTCCAGCGGTATCCCTCCCCACTCCCTCCCACATAAAAATGTATAACCGCGCATAATATTCTCTTTAACGCATCACGTGATCTGACTGTAGATACGAGACGCGGTGGCGTTGTGCGAATATATGGTATGGTTGGAACAAGAGGTATGTTGAGTTGACTTTAACTGTAGATTAATTTAATTATCCAAGGCTCGGTTGTTCGAAAGTGAGTTAGCACTAACTGAGGATTAAAATTTGAACCCGCGATTGGGTTTATGCACTCAGAAGCTGGCTTGGGCAGTCATTCTGGGTTTACCTAACTTGGTTTGCATGAATACGTTGGTATTGGACTTCGTGTTCCTTGGTAAGGAAACTGAACTTAGAGTTTTGCCTAATCTTGGATTAAGTTTAACCCACTTTGAACAAGTGGGCCCAGGATTGGTATGTATATCTTATCGACGCCCTAAATTGCATTCAACTTGAGTGTCTGTGATTTTCCTTGAAAAAGTGTTCTTGCGTGGAAGGATATGTTTAGCTCAAAGATGATGAATTCCCAAGCTATAAGATTTTCAAGAATTTCGTAAAACACCTCTAAAAAGTATTTGATTTTAACAAGGCAGTAAAACGTGAAAATATGTAAATTGTTTTCTTAACGGCTTCGTTAGTCAGTTTACATTTGTAAACGTTAGTAATAAAGGTATATGAACAAAGTTGTCAATGCATTACCATTCCTTAGAGGAATAGTGACTTTAGATTGGCTTTCTAAATTAGAATTTGGGATATAAGTAACAACTGCGATAATGCATTATTGCATGTTGACGATCACGATCACAATACTACGAATTTGATTGCGATTTATTCGCGATTGCTCTTGGACTGCTTCGCGAGTACGTTATAGATTACGATCTTTGTGTTTAGGAATACTGATATCGTCTGATGTGTAGGTTCCAAAGGATGAACTGACCGAAATAACCGGAGCTGATAAACTTGAGGAACTCAGAAAGTAAGATATCTGAAGTAGTAAATATTTCTTTTTCAAATTAGAAGTTTGGGAAAATAAAAGTATATCCTAATTGCAGAATTCGTTAAATCTCGAGTGATCACCTATAACATGATATGCAAAAAGAGTGACTATAAATCTGTTATTCATTAAGGAAAAGCCAAAAACTGACGTTACGATGTTTAAACATGACCACTCAAAAGCAAACAGATAATTTTAGATGTGAAATTATTTTCGCTGCATGAATGATTTCAGATGAGTCATTAGGATTTGATGGAGCCGAAACCAATTGTAGAATTGCACGCATTTTAGGTATCCTACTGATGATCAGTTATTGATTTGTGTTTTATTTCCGAAACATGTAGTTGTCTGTTCAAGTATATTGCTTATGAAAATCATATAAGTTTGAAAAGCGATTATCTTCTATAAAAGTATCAGCAGTGTGATAGAAGCCTAGATGAACGCCATACTGTTTTGATTAAAATACGTGATTACATATTTTGGCTGTAGATTATTTTTATCGTTAGATTTCTGAATTTTCGCTTTAGGCGAAATGTGAATAGTTTGAATTGCAGTAGCAAAGTGCACATCAAGTGCTATTCACTAGTTTTTCACTCTACTGACCAATCAGCATTGTGTAATTCCCGTTTGTCCAACCATTAGAGAACAGGACAACTTCATCAGCTTGAGTTTTGAAACGATATCAGCCGTGGGGTCCAATGGTGCCATAATTCACTACACGTAAGTAACTGTTAGTCTTCATACTCGTGAAATCCGCATTATTAAACTTTTTAACACTGTTATTAACTACTTATTAACCGAGAGTGAGGTTTTTACGGGAAATATCAAACTGAGGTCGTGCTGTATTGACTGTATATACACCTAACTACTTATTAACCGAGGGTGAGGTTTTTACGGGAAATATCAAACTGAGGCCATGCCTTGCGGTATCGAGGTGAAGGCGTCAAATTCGAATTTTGATATTTCCCGTAAAGACCGAACCGTTGAGGTTAATAAGTATATTTTATTAGTTGTCTCTTTTCTAATTTTATAAATTTGCCGGTTATGTGCCCGCGTAGGTATTTAACAATAAACCCGTTATGCTCGTAGGCATTACGTGCGAGCATTACGGGTTTATGCTCGAGGGTCTGACAAGAAAGTCAGATCGCTAAACAACCAATCAGAACACGCGTAGTATCTCTGTCATATAATGATTATAAGAAATATTTGTGTTGGCTCTTTACCTTTTGACGTCCAATTTAACTTGTACGTGAATCATGGAGCGCGACTGCTCTTTTTACAGCTAGATAAACGGACGTGCTGTATTCCTGGTCTAAAGGAACCATCCCACAATCCTTCATGAGATTAGTGTCAAGATCTGTTGTTTGCTAGTTTCGTTGAAGAAGCGATTTCGGCAAAATAAAATATATAGCAGGTTCATTAAATGAATTTTACAAGCCCTTGTACAACTCTGTAGGTGATAATGCATTCAACGATGACAAATTTTTAATCCATTAAACCACTTTCAAAACAGACAAGTGACATCTTTGAATGGTCGCCATTTTGAGACCTTTTTGAGCGCGCAAAGTCTTCTGGGATGGTGCTATAAAATCAGTTCAGTCAGGCGTTCCTAGCGCGTAACAAACGGTTACCTGGCGTACAATGCTTTTGTTTTGTTACTTTCTTTTGGCTTTTTGAGAAACCTGAAGTAGCCGCATTTGTTAATTTTTATCGAGCAGATGTCTGGCATTTACACTAGCCCCACTGGACCATTTATCTGTATTGTTGTCTTTTTGTTGCATTTTAATCAATCCAGCAATTTTATATTTTTGTATTTATGTCTAATATTTTTTTTAAACTCCCCGAGTTAACTAGAAAGCTATAGATTTTTCAGACTCATTTTTTCAGCTATGTGGTCCAATAACTCAACATAGCAAACCTTGAATTGCACAACAGCTATGACTGCTTTGTCTTTCAACTTTCTTACTGGCTACAATGTTTTTTACCTTCTCCAGACCAAGTGAAGAAACCGATCGAGTAATCAGCAAGGATGATTTATATTTGTGTGACTCAGGAGCCCAGTACAAGTAAATATCACGTGATTTATTATATGATCATTATATCGTTACATTCATCACCCGTGACTAGTTAAGAATTATTCTCCGAAGTAGAGGTGGCTTTCCATGGATATTCACTCCGTGTGTCGCGAATGCGACGAAGTGAATGTATCTTGCTGGCCACCGATACTGAGGAAAATAATTGTATTAGCATATACCAAACCAGTGAATAGAGAAACTACAAATTAAACCTTATTTTCTTTCCCAAAAATGGTAAAGACTGCCCTTAGCACATCTCACATCCAGTTCTCGCGCGCCAGCAGAATGGAGAGAGAGACACACTACAAAAGAGATGAGGCGATTTCACTGTTCATTCAAGAAACTGAACTGTATTGTACATGTTGTCAAAGTGCTGAAAACAACCTATTTTACGTCGGCTTTCAATGATGAATCCATAAAAAGGGTCCATAGAAGTTTCTCTTAACTGCTGACTGCTTTTATACCGGGTACTGGTGATTTTAAAACTGAAATTGCAGTGCAGAACGTGCCACTCAGAATCAAACTATGTGCAAGTTGTTGGCCATCCCGTGACCGATCGAATTAAACGATACGTTTCCAGGGCCGAGACCAATTTTTTTCATGGCATTTGAGGATTAGCAGAAATTGGAAGAGCATTAGGAAACAGTATGGTCAGTACACAAGACTGGAAAACTCTCGGAATTGGTTTAACGGCCATGTCAACGAAATTGTGCAGCTCGTGCGACATGTTTCGTACAACTGTCCGAACTGAATTGCTATTCTACTTATTTTAGCTTTTGGACTGTTAAAGCAATGTCACGACTTAATTATGCTTAGAGTTTTCAAAAATATATACAGGGTTTGATTGGGTCGTGGAACGGACTGTCATCGACAATGAATAAGGTTTTGCTGTGCAGTGGATTTTCAATTCAAGTAGAAATGGCAGAACTGTTAGAGTCAGAAACTTCCGCCTTGCTTTCTAGCAGACAGATAAAACTTTTGGAGGCAGTTGTTGTTTTCTTCTAGTTGAATTCTTAATTCAATTGGTGTGATGAAATCGTTTTATTGTTGGAAATGTTCTGCAGAAGTATAATTAGGAAATAATTCTATTAGGAAACTGACACTTGTGCTTATACTCGTGTATTGTGTAACTCGAAAGTTATTTTGCTATGTTATTTGAGCAAAATATAAGCGAATAATTTATTCTACCATTATAAGCAGTTCTTTCAAGTTTTGTTGCCTCCATTGTATTTTTTCTGATTGCTGGAAGCTGCCATTTCATTCACTGACAAAATTGAGTGTTGCTCAGCGCGACGCCAACTAATACTCAATCATACGAGATCGGAATAGCGACGGATATTCAGAGCGCGCGAAAAAAACACTATTCGCTGGTTTGAAATATGCAATGGATGAGGCCATTGTACGGTTCATTCGCCAATCAGCCGCCGTCGAGTGAACAGGGAACTTAAGCAACGACGACGGGAACGTCAACGAGAACGGCTGTTAGATTTTTAAGTTCCTGATTTCTTTGTCTTTGTTGGTCATATCCATTTGTTTATTTTTATGTATTCGTGAAGGTATGCGAATAGTAAAATTAAAAACCTTAATTCTTGAAGCCGAAAGAAGATGATGCTAGTTTATGTTCCGGCGTTCACGTTCTCTCTAAAACCCCAAACTTGAGCTTTTCACGTTCTGTATTTCAAAACGACGGCTGAAAAGTACCCAGGTGGTTGCATTTCAGCTTGCGGTTATTGTATTTAGTAATTAAGTCCATTGTTTTGTGCCGTTCTCGTTGACGTTCCCGTCGTCGTTGCTTAAGTTCCCTAATATATCAGGGAGCAGGGGGGGGGGGGATAGACAATAAGTAAAGAAATATAAGAATAGAGGAGTGCGCCGTTACCCAAGCATGCTTATTGCCCCCCCTCGTCTGACCGAAATTGCTGCTCCCCCGTCTGACTGAAATTGCTGCTATGGTCCTGTATCTTTTGGATTTTTTTGTTACTGACGCAGGAAGATAACAGTGGATTAGGCAAATTTTGAGGAATAACTCTAACGTGAACACCGCCTGTAGGAAGACAGCGGGGGAGATTAAACGATACATGGAGAGGGATAGTGTAGAAGGAGCGAGAGGGGCATGGACGAAGTTGCACAAACGGCGTAAAAGAAAACAAGATGTAGAAACTTTGTTAGTGGCTATGCAACACTTGGCGTCAAAAGGAAGCGATGATGATGGTGATGATGATGATAATGATGACGACAGTGATGATGATGCTGCTGCTGATAATGCTGATGATTATGATTATGATAATGGTAATGATGATGATGATAATTATGGTTATGATGATGATGATGATGATTATAATCTCTTGGAATTGAGTGAAAGGAAACAATACACAAAGTAATAAAACACAAAAGAACCGCTGGGTCACTACTGCGCATGCCTATACATTTATCTCCAGATGAGGATTGTGGGCACATTTTCTGCGCTCTTCGGCAGAAAAAAAAACCAAACTCTGAATTTCGGAGTATAACTCTCATAAACAATCTTTAAGTAGTCAGTTTCTTTCAGTTTTTTTAAATTCGTTCTCGCTAGTTTGAAAAGTGTTTTTGGGAAAATACTGATGACGTGTTTATGATCTCGCATTTACGTGTTGCATCGCGTATTTTTCAGCTATAACACAGACAGGCGCAGGTTCAGAGAAGAAACCACGCACACGCGTTGCAAAAGCACGGACACAGCAAAATACACGCACAGATACACACACACGCACACGCGGATATAGATACAGTACACATTATGTATGTATTTAAAATCCTCACATCTTCATCATCAAGTCTCTTTCCAGGATATTCCAGAGCTTTGTTAAGCCACTCTTTTGCCATCTCTTTGTTCTTCAGTCGAGAGTAAGTTTTGCCCAGCATCATCAGATTTTTGCCGTAGAAGTTGGCTTGAACTGTAAAAAGTAGCAGAAAGAATATTTCAGTTTCTTTCATTGTTGCACGTGAGGTGTGAACGGAATTTACAGTCAACGGAGTCATATCAAAATTATAACCACAAGAACGTCCTTGTAGAAGGAGTCATGTCAAAACCATAACTACAAGACCTTCGCTGCAGAAGTGACGGCTTTCAACAATAGAACAATTTTCAGCCGTCTGCATACAGACGTAAAACATGATAAAATATTAAAGATCTGAGTCCATTACACGAAGCGCCTCCTCTATTGCTCTGTATCATAGAATTTTGACAAAATTTAGTTAATTTTAGAATTATGCGGTTTTCTGCGAATTTTATTTTCAATCAGTAACTCATGCCACAAAAACCTTTAAAACAACAAAAACTGAAATATCGTGTCTCTTAAAACAAAATAAGCGTGTTTCCCATAATCCAGAAATACCCGCTCGATTTTCACCTACCTTTTTCAGCGGCTTCAAAATTCTCGATTGCCTGAAATTAAAAATAAACATTGTCTAGTGAGTGCTGTGAGGCGCAACAATCAAATAATTGGAGCATTTTGTTGCGAACAAAGAATGCGATCCATTGGAAAATATTAAAATGCATGCACGTGTTCAATAGATCCTAGCCTCAAATACAGCCACCTCATTTCCTTCGACACGGGTTCCCTCCGAAGGAAATGAGGAGTCTGCATTCGAGGCTAGAAAGATCCCTGTGAAATATATTAATACTGTAAAAACTCCAATAATAAGCGCTCTGCTTCAAATAAGCGCCCCAGGCTGAATGAATAACGGTGAGCGCCCTGTCTCAAATACCATCCTAGCTTTTCGGCAAACTTTTTATATTTTGGCATGCAGTTTGTCGTTAAAGCCTTCAAGTGAATTTTCTTATCAAAGATGTTAAAAATTCTCCAGGCTAGCAAAAACGCCTTGTCCGAGCATGCACCTGAATCTTAAAACGAAATATAGGCCACGGGCGCTTATTTAAGATTTTAAGTGATGTATGTAAAGTTTGAGATTTTAACTCTCACCTCTTCATAAGTTGATGTTGGTGGAGTTCCAAATAGCGCTGAGGCGATTTTCCGGTGAAGCCACGGCATGTCTGCACAGCTGAAACACCTGCAGAGAAAAAAACCCCGTAGTGGTCGAGCGCTTGGCGTGTCTGACTCATAACCCGACGGTCTTGAGTTCAAACCCCACGGCTATATCACTGTGCTGTGTCCTTGAGTAAGGTACTTTACTCCCGGGGGGGGGGGGGTACTCCCATATATTGACTATACGGGTACTTGATGTGATGCTATATAGGGTATGGTCTCAAGCCATTTTGTTAAGAACTGGGTATAGAAAACACGATGTTTTAGGTCAAGAACAGGGTGTCAAATTTAAGCGAGCTAGTTTAGAACGAAAGATTTTGCAAAGGGTCGAATTCCACATATGAATGACTGTACATTTTGTTGTTAGACATTGCACATTTGGCGCTATTTTGCTCAAGTAGATGTTACATCTAAAGTACAACGGCTGATATATAAAGCATATTCTCGATTAATAAAAAATATGCTACGAAACTTGTCAAGAACTGGGTATGCTTTTCTTGCTTTGAGTCAAGAACAGGGTTTCATTTTAAAGCTCTTCTTGGTCAGGAACAGGGTCAGACTTTTGGGGGCCCAGAGACCCACTTAATCCTAAAATTTTGTGCGAGAACTCCCCCAGGACTTTACTCGACTTGCTCCAGTCGACTCAGCTGTATAAATGAGTACCAGCTTCTACTCGGAGCCAGCAAGTTCAAGTAGTGTCCTATCCAGGGGGAGTCATGTGGTGCACTAGTCTACAATGAATTTCTCGATTGCATGAAATTCGGCCGAAGTAGTGTCAGTAGAAATCAACTGTTTCTCTATTGTTGTTTTCAGTCGTATATATGATACCCCTGTTCGACTCTTCTTTATTGTTTTCTCAAAAATTGTTCCAAATTCATGTGTGAAATCGTTTCTAAACATAACATGTATATGACCAAAACAGACAGACAGACAAAACACTTGGTTTTTTCCAACCCACTTACCACATTCCTAAGAGAAAAGAAGGCATAGGATCGCTAGGGTCCAGGTCTTTCGCTTTCTGTGAATAAAACGTAGGGACTTATGAGAGATAAGAAAAATTTTGATGCAACTACAGTTAGTACTGAAGTTTAATGTTAAAATTGAGAAAGGTCACCAGTTCGATTCTCGGTGATCTCAACGTCTGTTTCGACTTTCCTCTGATCCGTGTATCTGGTGCTTTATTCCAGTAAAAAAAGCATTGACATTCAGAGGGAGGGGATAAAGGGCGCACCTTCAAGCGCTGCTGTATACACGAGCCCCTGGTTCGAGAGATTCGGGCAACCACTCCTCGCGTTATCCAAGTAATGTAAATACCTTTACCTTTCTTACCTTTTTTTTAAATTTGAAATCATTCATTGGCGCTTGTCAATACTTATAAGTGTGACTAAACTTGTAACTCGTGTGTCTCTTCACCGCACAACTATTCGACGGTGATATCAAATAGATTTAATCAAGTATGACTGACAACTAAAATGATAAAACAACTGAGTTGCTGTTGGCAATAATTTTCAGAATAGTGCTAATACGTTCTTAAAATCCTGTTTAAAATTATGGAACTGATGGAAAAAAGGGGACGTAAAATTCTACGTGTTCTAAGGTGCCACAGCTGGCGCTGACTAATCTTTAAATCTTCAGTTCAAGAAAAAATTATCCGAGACAACAATTTATTTATTAAAATTGAATATTGTATGCAAGGAAAAAGCTAAAATAATGAGTTTAATAGATCAACAAATTCAGTACTTTCTAAGAGGGTATTCTCCAGAGTCTTTCAAGACGAAAGTGGAATACGCTGTTCTAACTGAAAAAAAAATTTATATCGCCACAGAAGGCACCTTTCTCAGCGAAGATCATAAAAACTTTCTTTTCGGCCTTGTAGTAGTTCTTACCTGGAAATGATCGCGGATCAAGAAAGCGTTCTTGAGTTTCTCCTTCGGACCTTCCATGTCGCCAACAAGATTCAGACCGATTGCATACCACTGCCATTGGAGAGAGCGCGAACACAGTTTTAGAGTGAAAGAAAGCTTCCGGCCAATCTCGTACCCAGGGTCCTTTCATTTGTGGGGCTACTCGTGATACTTTCACGAGGAGCCCTGGGCAGTACGAGGTTAGCTGCTGGCTCTAATTTTGTAAAGCAACTCAAGTGAGTTAAGTTAGCTTAAGAAGAGGTGATCGTGAAAGATGATTAGAAGGTACTAAGTCTTCTAGTCTTCTTGTTCTTAAATATTATTATTAATAATTGATAATTGCGGTAATAACTTATAGGAAGAATAATGACAGTGATAAATAAATTTTGAGTGGTTGACAAATGAGTGATAGAGCAGAAAATCAAAGTAGAAACTACAAAGTATAATTTTGAAACACATAGTGGCACACTCCTACTCACTCGCGTGCGAAAATTTAACTTGACATTAATTTTATTTTTTATGTTTGAACATGCAGACAATAAAGAAACATACCACTGAACACAGAGAAACCAAATGTTGGGAATTTCTTTGTCAGTGACAGCCTCACGCATTGTAAGAATTTTAGCACCCGAAAGGGCTGCCAAACAGGATATCGTTTTCGCTTGTAATGTATCAATGTTCAAAGGTGTGCAAAAAGCTCATGATCGTTAAATATATCGTAATGACCGTTTAGTGACGATTCGAACAGAATTCAAAATGGGATATTTTTGTTTTTATATACCGTAAAAGCTCTATTAAGCCGCCTTCTTTATTAAGCTATTAAGCCTCCCGTTTAGAACCTCAAGTTATCAATACCCCCCCCCCCCCCTCTCTCTAATAAGCCGCTCCCTCCAGCAAGGACTTGTTTAAAGTCTGACAGCCTTGAATCACTGTGCATGATCGCACTCTTGCCCAGCGCTCTAAATATAAAGAGTTAGTAAACGCAGACTTGTATTTGAACGAGTGCTTGCAAAATGTTTCGGTTTTAAATGGCCAAAGACGAGCCCACTACTATATACTGTATATGAAATTGCTTAACGTTTAGTGAGATTTCAGAAGCCTGGCGTTTTGACTCTCGACTTATTAATAAGACCCCCCGCCCTCTCTTATAAACCCCATCTATACGAGTCCCAGATTTAAATAAGCCTCCCGGGGGCTTTACAGAGCTTTAAGCTTTTGCAGTGATATTCTACCTATACCAGAGACCGGATATAGTTTTAGAACCTTCTCGATATCATGATGAGATTTATAACTCACCTTATGACAGGCGGAGCTGTTCTCATCCTGCTCGAGCGCGAGTTTACCGTAATCACGAACTTCATAAGTAAGTTTCTTCTTCTGTTCAGCGTCCTTAATGGTTTTGGTCATGTATCTGCACGAGCGAGCCATTCGCCATGTCACTTCAGAGTTAGGCGAGTCACAGTACTGCGAGATCAGCTCATGACATTGCTCAACAGCTTCGTCTTTATAGAGCTGGTCAACTTTTTGGATTAGTTCTTCTTCTGAAAGCCTCACCATTTTGTATTTTTGAGCCGAGTTTTCTGAAAGGGACGTTTTTATAATATGCTGAATTTTATTACACTTCATTTTTTGTAAGAACCTTTTTTATAAGAACGTCAAGCTGAATATCGGCCAAAATTTAAGAACATGCTAACTGAAGAACATACCCGAGGCTGAGGAATGGCCGAGAACTTTATTTTGCCAGTTACATTACGGCACAAAGTCATGGAATCGCAAATATTCGATAATGCAACATTGTTTGCAACTAGAGTAAAATACATGGACATTTTACAAGAACAATTTACAGGACTCGCGTAATTTTCCGTTTTACTCTCTCTATTTGTATATCAAATATCGAAGCTCGTATCTTCTCAGATACATACAGTGTCTGGACGGACACAAAGACATATGATTATATTAAGAACATTTGAGGCTATGCAATTAAAGCAATGCAGGTCACATCACTCGCAGAGAGAGAGAGAGAGAGAGAGAGAGAGAGAGAGAGAGAGAGAGAGAGAGAGAGAGAGAGAGAGAGAGAGAGAGA
>JANSTR010191703.1:0-15618 GCA_025434805.1 Antipathozoanthus remengesaui | reverse complement strand
AGTGATGACAACTGACAGCGATGGTGACAGTGATGACAACTGATAGCGATGTGACAGTGATGACAACTGACAGCGATGTGACGGTGATGACAACTGACAGCGATAGTGACAGTGATGACAACTGATAGCGATGGTGACAGTAATGGCAACTGATAGCGATGTGACAGTGATGACAACTGATAGCGATAGTGACAGTGATGACAACTGACAGCGACGGTGACAGTGATGACAACTGACAGCGATGTGACGGTGATGACAACTGACAGCGATAGTGACAGTGATGACAACTAACAGCGATGGTGACAGTGATGACAACTGACAGCGATGGTGACAGTGATGACAACTGATAGCGATGTGACAGTGATGACAACTGACAGCGATAGTGACAGTGATGACAACTGATAGCGATGGTGACAGTGATGACAACTGACAGCGATGTGACGGTAATGACAACTGACAGCGATGTGATAGTGATGACAACTGACAGCGATGTGACGGTGATGACAACTGATAGCGATGTGACAGTGATGACAACTGATAGCGATGGTGACAGTGATGACAACTGACAGCGATGGTGACAGTGATGACAACTGACAGCGATGGTGACAGTGATCAGTAAGTTCTCCGGCCACCTTAGAGTGGTATAGTCTCCCCGATTAGTTGGGTTCATACCCGGCTAGAAGATTTGAGACTTCAATAAAGTCACTTACTTACTTTTTAAACGGTTATCTAAAAGATTATCTTATATCTATTTTTATGCTAACCACGTTTTGCGTCTTACCTTGGTAGTGTGACGTCTTATACCATATAAGGACACTGACAGCGGTCACAAGAACAACTCCTGCAATCACCCCTCCAACTATAGCCGCCAGCAGGTTGACTGGAGAATAAAGACATGGTATGCCATGGTATTATGCGCAAGTCAATTGACCGTAACAAAAAGATGGCGACTAGTATATTTACACATAACGGTTGACTGTCGAATAAAAACACACTCTTTATATTATGCGCAAGTCAATTGACCGTAACGAACAAGTACGGCCGTACTACGGGACCAGGAACTGGAATACTACACGTATTTTACTGTATAATTTGAGAAAAAAGCGAAAAGTGAAAAAAGCGCACAATTTGGCGTAGTAGTTGTCATTGAAATTTGCCGAAAATTTTCCACTTCGACCGATGACGTGACGTGTTTCTCAGTTGTTAAAACAGCATCTGTAATGTGTCTGATCAACTTTTAGCAGTACTGTTTATTGTAGAATGTCATTTCTACTTCTGGATCTTCCGTGTTTTGTATTTCATGTTATCGATGAGATATTGTAACTACTGTAGTTTTACAAGATCTTGTGAACCAAAAATATTTCATTTCGGTTCCTAAACTACAAAAATTTCTGTTCTTTTCAACTAAATGTAAATGTAATAGTTTGTGACCCAACTAAAGGTCACCAAACTCATGAAACATTGAGTCTAGACACATCTGCAAGATATCCTTGACCTTATATGGCAATGTGAAATTACAATGCATGTGAGTGCAGCTATTTGATTGGTCACACATGGTTTGTGGTTTACTTGTTTAGGAGTTTTAAGCACGTTTTTGAATATGACAGCTTGTAATCCGTTTACAATGTTTAGAAACAATGAAAACTTTATCCATCTCCTGCAGGTAAAACAGGCCAAAAATTACAATTTTTTTTCTGGGGGGGGGAGGGTCCAAATGACCTCTCCCTCATGCCTTTGTGTAACTTTTTTTCTTCATGCCTTCTAGGGTTAACACCAATCTCTATTATGATAATTTAAATTGATAATTTGGAGACTTTGAAAGAATCATTTGTAAGGGACGACCTAAACTCTTGAAGCGAAGACCACAACATAACCTCTTGGTTGCCCTATGTACAACCAGAAATTTTCCTTAAAATCAACTGCTGAATATGTTGTACTCCAACTGTTTTTTCTCATGTAGTAGTTTTTATTCTCTTCCCACTCGTGACTGCTGAAACTCCAAGATGAAAAATAAATAGATTCATCTGTCAAAGCAACTGGACTGTATAAAAACCCAACAAAAACTTTTAAAAACAATTTGATTTCAATTTGAGTATACTGACATCAGAACCTCTCACACTTCTTTTCAATTATTCTGTCTCCTCTGGAATAAAATTGTACCAAGCAAGTTGTAAGTGGAATGTGTTATTAATACTGGCTTCAATGTTTACCATTAATATTTTCTAAAGAAAAACATAATTATTTAAAAATTGATTACCAGTAATAAAATTTCTTGAAAAGAAGGAAATATAAATTTTTGATTGGCAATTAATTAAGTTCAAAATTTAGTAAATATTCTTATGGTATATTTGTGGATCTGAGTAAAGCTTTTGATACTGTGAAACGTAATCTTAATCCTGAGGCCAACCAAGAAACTTATTATATAATTATGAGATAAGAGAATACCATCCTTAACTAGTATATCATACTGGTAGATTTAGTTACTTCTGGGATTCTTTATATTCCTGTGTGCATGTCTGCCAACCTCCTGCCAACAGAGGCATCCAGTGCCCTCTTTACCTTCCATTAATACACATGATACCGCTACAATATTTACTTGTACAGTATCACCCTTAATGTAGTAATGTTCTTCAGTTGAAGTTTTCATTACACCTGTGTGTTCAGCTTGAGTTGACAATATGTTTTTCCTTTTTAAAAAAATAATGTTTTCCTGCTGTAGTTAATAATACATTCTATGGTGTTGTCTTGCCTTGGTTTGACTACTAGTACTGCCCGAGTATTGTACTGCTCCCCCCATGTATAGGAAAATGTTGGATATCAGATAGCAGTGAGAATGGGGTGGATCTCTGGCAAAGGACTGGGCAGGAAAAATCAAGGTTAGTTTATTATATTAACTTTCTGTGTAAACTATGTCTAATATTTTTGATAAAAATACATAATTATATACATATGCAAAAAAGAAAGCTATGAGGGTTAGTTGTTACTTATTATTAAGTGATTCGTGGTCAAAGTAAAAGAAAGATTTGTAGACATAATCATACAAAGAAGGTTCAAACCTAGAGGAAAAGTGCGAAACTCAAGCTGAGTGTGTGAAATATATTTAACAATTATCCCCTGGAGTGAAGGTGACTAATGGTGGATATTCACAGAGCTGCGAAGCGGCGAGGTGAATATCTATCGCTAGGCATTTAAATCAACTTATTTTCATTTTTTTTCAAGAAAAGTGAGCGAAAACAAATCGCACAACCACAACAAATATTTCTGGTGGTGTTTGTTTGAACCATTTATAGGTCGAGTGGAACCCATACCACTGGTCATGAAGGAAGACTTGCTGTGCATGGGTCGGCTGCAGTTAGAGGTCAGCTTGTGTTCTGTTTTATATTAATGATCCAACCCTTTTACTCCCCAGCCACTTTATCAGCTATTGTACATTCTCCTTACATTATCCACACAAGATATGTTGTTTCAATGGTAATGATCATAAATGATCAAACACAGAGCTCTCATAAATTATAATAAATGATCAAATACAGAGCTCTAATGATCTAAGATGAAAAACGAAATTTCTCAAGCTGTTCACAATGGAGGTAGTTTAGAAGAATTTGGCTCATTATCGTATCGGGGCATCTATTATATGTCATTTTTGGGGCTGGGAATTTTAAAATACATATTACTGTTATGGAAAAGATTATTGGTATCACAGATTATTTGATTTTGAAACTAATAAAGTTCACCAAAATCCTTGCATGAAATGACTGATGAAGCAAACTCAACTCATCTGTTAAGTTACAAGAAGTTGCAATGTAAAAAGGATAATACAGTAAATATGAAACAAATGCATGTTGCACACCTATTTGCAAGACTGTAAATGCACACTATTTAAGGCCAAGTAAAAAAACTTATGTTTAGCGTCCAGTTTTTTGAAAAATAGTACTGTATATTTTGTAAGAGAAATGTGGCTGGCACCTCACCTAAGTCAACGTCTTGTTCTTTGTGACAAATCCCTAATATTTAACAATTAGACCTCCAGGACAAATGGACTATGAGTCAATAGCCCATGAGGCCAAAGGCCGAATGGGCTATGAATTCGTAGTCCATGAGGTCGAGAGGTCTAATTGTTTTAGTAGAAACCTCCAATGGTCTATCTACTAAAAAAATGTGAACAATTAGAAACATGGCTTGCTTATCGGTGGCTGTCTCAAGTAGCGGTCAGTGACTTTCTGAATCGATCAGAGAGAGGAAACTTTAAATTCTTTTTGTCATGAAGCGGCATAAAATATTTGCAGCTGACATTCATTAAGATCTTCTTTTGACATATCAGGCCGACATATCTTCTATCGGAGTTTTAAACTGTTGCTGGCTTTTGAACCATTTTGGAGATAAAAAAAAGGCCTTTCAAAGAAACGAATTGAAGTGATTTTTGTTTTGATTCGCAGATGAATGAACAAAAATTGAAAATCTTGGATGCTTTTCTTTGTTTTTAAGGCATTCTTACCTTTAAATATCTTCACTCCACATTTTGTTGCTTTCTTTGTTTTCTCTGGGTCAGAAATGTCCAGTAGGTTGTCAATTAAATCTCTTGAAACCACAACAAATCGGGTTCAGCGACTTGATCTGCCATATTGTTTTGGTTCACTGCTATGGTGTAACACAATTTAGACAATAGCAGACTTGACCAATCAGAACGCACGATTTCATGATAGACCATTGTACATTTCTACTAAACAATGATATAATACTACATAAATTAAAAAGGTTTATAAAATGTTGCTGTATATTTATACAACAAAAATCTTTGAATCAATGAATCATGTATTTTAATTCCTCCATTGGAAAACAGAGTGGCAGATACTGTCTTGCAATTTAACAAGAGACCTCAGCAGACATTACATAGTACATCGATATTTTAAAAATGTTGTCTGTTTGTTTTTATTACAAGTGTCTTTAAAGACTTATATCAATACCAGAACAGCACAAGACAAGTGACAAATGATTTAAAATATCAATTTTAATTTTCTTCTCTTTTAATCTCCCGGTCAGTAAAAAAAAGATGTGGCCTTCAAAAAGGAAGTGGGCGGCGACGCTAAACATAGGTTTTTTTACTTGGCTTAACATCACATTAAACAGCTGTAACAAAGTTGTTCATTCAGCGGTGGCTGATTGGTGAATGAACCAAACAATGACCTGACCAGTCCCTTTTATACTGGAATGTATTTGAGAATATCAAGTACATGCCAGTGCTAATGTTTTTAGATTCCTGTATCACTATAGCAACAACTAAGCAGGAATATCAGTCTCTACTTTATGCCAAACTATTGTGATATACATTAGGGATATAATTAGGGAAGTCAATAATAAATAGCTTTTAATTATTAAAATCAAGATTTGTATGCCTCCTGGCATTTTTGGATAGTCTTGGAATATATTTTCTTCCTGGAAAAGTCACAGGAATAAAGGGAACACAAGATTTTTAAGAACAAAATGATTTAAGTTCATTACAAGGTTTTTGAGTTGAACACTACAATTGAGTGACCCTATTTTAGGGAAAACACTCTAAGTGTGTAAACTGTGACTTGGATATGAAAAGAAACTACCGTTGATTTTTGCCTGCTTTCTTGTTATTTTAGATGGATCAAGCTGAAGAGGCTACAGAGAAAAGAAAAACACTGGAAATTGAGAAAGAGGAAACTGAAGAACTGAAGCAAAAATACCAAGTAAGCTTTTGCTTTTAATAATGATGAGTATTACCACTACTACATAGTTTCGACTAGTATCGACTATCACTATGGCAAGTACATGAGCGGAGGCCAGGGCACCTTATATGGGACCATGTCAGTTCCCTTTTATGCCTCTCACTTTTAATAACGACACTAGGTCACTACTACTTAGTTTTTACTGTAATTATGACTAGTACTGACTTTGACAACTGCTCAAGAGTATGGAGTTAGGCATCTTACATAAGACCATCAGTTCACATTCATGCCTTTCATCATTAGACTTTTCACTAAATTTACATTTCGGGTGTTGTATTCTTGTTTGTGCATTTGTATATAAGTATTATAACTTTATGTTATTCTTGTGAGATGTTCCACTAAAGCTGGAAAAACACAACAAAAACTATTACTGCACCTAAAATCTTTCAAAACCTGTATATTACTGGTAACAAAGTGTGAATTCTTTGGTTGGGATGACATAGTTACACTTATGAAATAATAGAAAATACTTTTTTACACTAGCTGTTAACTTAACTAAGTATGAAATTTGAAGCTGCACTTTTGAAACTCCATCCAGAGTCCTTCCGCAGTGTAAAGCGCTTGCTTGCTTGGCCTGGCCTTGAAGTAATAAGGCCAAGAAATATTCCATACTGCAGACTGGGGTGAGCTTAGTTGCCCCCATCTCAGTTAATGGCAGATTGTCTCTCCATGATGAGGATTGAAGATCAGATATCAAGGACCAGTAATACAGAACTCTCTTGATTTCACACTTAAGTGCTTAAGCCTTTCTATCTTTAAGTGAAAATAAAAGAAGTAACTCTGTATTGACCAATATTAAGTATACTGACTTGATTGATATTTATTATTATTCCTATAATTACTCTCTGTTTATCCTTTCTTGATTTATTTTTTCCCATTTTCTGTGATTAGTGTACTGTATATGTATATGTGAATATATGTGTGTGTGTTCAGTCATGTGTGCCATGATCTGATGTAAGTTAACTTATTCATAATTAAATTTTATATATACAGTTAGCCTATAATAACATCAACCAAGGGTTGACAAAAACAATTTTCTTCACCATAAGGTTGGAAGAAAGCTGGCTTTTTGAGCGTAAGCCCTTCGTTAGCTTAGCTAACAAGCCCTAGGAGCAGACGTAGCTGAGTTGGTTAGTGCGCTGCCTACTGTGCTAGAGGTCCCCAGTTCGATTCTCTGTGATCTCAATGTCTGTTTCGACTTTCCTCTGATCTGTGTAGCTGGAGCTTTAAATACCCATAAAACGGAGCATTGACAGAGGGAGGGGGTAAAGGGCGCACCTTCGAAATGCTTAAATATGAGCCTCTGGCTCGGGAGATTGGGCAACCACTCCCAGCATTATCGAAGTAAAATATACTACCTTTACCTTTACCTTTAGCTTGAAAAGCCCCTTATGATTTTTCTAGGCATTACCTGACCTCAATCCTTTTAGTGATTATAATTGTAACTTTTACTCCTTTTCTAAATTATCAGTAAATTGTATTTTAATGGGGTTTATAATGAATATTTATAGTACAGGAAAGCAATAATTGACTGTAACAAAAAAGATTCTGATGGTTCAGCGTCGGAGTGTTTCTGTGTTTTTTGCATGCTAGGAATTTTGGGTAAATGTTAAGATTCTATGTGTTATTTATTTAGAATGAACAAGAGAAAGAGAAGGCTATAGAGGACAGCTTGAAACATCTGAAGGATGTGTTCCACTGCGAGCTGTGTGACAAACAGTATTTCAAGTACAAGGAATATGACAATCACATCAACTCCTATGATCATGCCCACAGACAGGTGTGTGCATGAGAGATTTAATTTAGTTACAGTAATAAATAATTCCCATGAATATTTCTCAGATGGGTACTAGGTGTGTGCATGAGAGATAATTTAGCAACTCATGGGGCTGTTTCATGATATGCCTGTTGCAAGATTAGTGTTTTTCTTAAAGCCAGGATGTACATGGGTAAATTTGTACTGCGTTTCCCTACAGGTTTTATCTCCTTTCCCCAGCTGTAATCAATTGGTATGAACTTTAGCCTGGGATAAGAAAAGTGCCACTATTGTACCTCTTTTCCCAGTCGATGTTCTTTCCCCCCTAAACCTAATTGAAAATAAACAAAAATAAAAACAAAAAATAATTGAATCACATTTCTGCCTTAAATTCTGCCTGTAGCCTACAGTGCTTTTATGCACTGACCCAAAACCTAAAGACAAGTTTGTAATCAGTGTGTGTTTTTGTTTGTAAATATGTGATTACAGAGGCTAAAGGACCTGAAATTGAGAGAATCAACACGGAATATATGTAAGTACACAAATGGTAGAGATTGGCTAGAAAAATACACAATGGGGAAACATGCTCTTCTAGAATTACTTTACCCCATATTTATTGATTAAGTCTACATGCAGATGTCTTTGTTGTGGTAAAATGTGTGGTGACTGCCACCTGGTTAACATAGTTGGTAAGGTACCAGTCTGCAGTGTGGGAGGCTCAGGTTCAATTCCCAGCTGGACCACAGGGGTTTCAATAAGAGCCGGCAGCCGGCGATTTTCGCCAGTTACTCCACTTGAATTCGCCGTCTACTTTAGTTGAAAAACTGTTGAAAACTGAGGGTTATTTAAGATCACATTATGGCACTCATTGTCTGTTATCCGCCTACTCCTCAACTTTTGCCACCTACTATATTTCTTATTGAAAACCCTGGGACCAACACTCAAGGTCTTAAAATAATTGAGAAGAAGGTGCTGCCTTTGCTCTAGCAACTGCAAATTGTTACACATTTGCATCTTCTCGGATAAGTACTTCAAACTGTAGGCCCTCTGGGATCTGTAAATTCTGCTACCACCTTGAAGTGGTATAGTTTCTCTGATTAGTGGGGCTGATGCCCAGCTAGAAGATTGAGACTTAAAAGTAAAGTCACTTCCTTCCTTCCTTAATAAAATCAACCAAATGTTTACAAAATAATTGTCCATGCTGTAACAATTAAGGTTAAGGTTGGAAGAGAGCTGACACTTTGAGCTTTGGCCTTCGTCGGAACATCTTCGAGGGCTAGAGCACAAAACAACAGCTTTCTTCCTGCCTTACAGCACAGAAATTTTATTGTCAACCCTTAGTTGATTTTATTATATGTTTTACCAACCCACCAACATAATCACTAGTTATTTGGTAAAAGTTTTGTTGTGATAGTTGCAAAGATTTTTGTAGTTGTATACTAGTTGTATACAACTGTATACTTTGCCAAATATGTTCACTGCAGAACAATTTGATAAACACTAGTGTTATCAGAGTTTTCCTTTATCTGGAGTTTACCTTTGCTCATTTTGTGTTCCTATATTGTACTTTTTTGCAGTTGGTGACAAAATATGTTATTATTTTATTGTCACCAACTTTAAAAAAGTACAATATTAAAATATTATAATAATAAAATATTATTATTATTTACCCATGTGTTATCATTATTTTATTATTACATGGCAAAGTTACTACTCTCATTCTGATTGGTTCTTGATCAGTCTGTATTTCATGTAATGCACACAGGCAATATGAATTTATTTTTAATGGCTCATAACTGGATGTGCGAAGTGAAGAATTCACACTTGCATGGTGTTATTCTCATATTTTTCAGAAAAAGGCCATATAATAAAATACGTATTAAACTCGGAACGTTCTGTCTTTACAGATAATATCAAAATTCTACCTCAACACACTGACCTTGCTATTTCTTGGTCAATACAGCATAGCCTCAGTTTGATATTTCCTGTTAATACCTCACGCTCAGTTAATAAGTAGTTTTTGTTACATGTGTATTATTATTGGGTAGGTATGTTGGCCTACCACAGGCCCTACCATAAATCACTGTACAATATGTAATGTGGGCACTCTGTCTAAATATTATACTAATGATTTTTTGTTGTCACTGTCTGGTGTTTTAACAGATGCAAAGAAAAGGAGAGAACAGAAACAGATGGAGAAGGAGCTACAAAGGCTGCACCTTATTGCTGAAAAGAAAGCCGAACAAAAGTGAGCAGACAACTAAAGATCAGTTTTTCAGTTCACAGTTAGAAGCAGGCGCAGCTCAGGTGCTTAGTGTGCTGCCTATTGAGCTAAAGGTCCTCAGTTTGATGCTTGTTGATCTCTCTTTCGACTTTGCTCTGATCCATGTAGGTGGAGCTTTAAATACCTGTAGAACGGAGCATTGACAAGGCCAAGGAGAGAATTTTGTATGTGAAAGTTCAAGTACAAGCAAATCGAGTTTCGATACTGCCACACTACAAAACTCCCATACCATTTCTCATACACACCGCAAGCGGTTACTTTCAAAATGTAGATGTGACCTGATAAGCTGACAACTACAGTTTTTACATGCTCTTCACTCTTACTTCATTTATAGTTCATTTTTAGGTTTTATATCTTCAAAAATATACAAACAAATTCGCCAGACACAATCACAGTTTCATTTTACTTGTTTCAAATATCTATAAACTCAAAGCATGGTTTTGAGCAATACTTGAGTGACATTTCCAATTTCAAGAAAGGCAGAAATATTACAGAGTTGAAAATCTTCGCCCACAAATTTCCAATTGAAACTGGTCGGTGTATAAAAAGATCCCAAGGGAACAAAGAAAATGTGCAATGCGTGATTGTGACGAAATGGGCGATGAATTTCATCATTTCATTCACTTGTTTCGTTGTAGCCGCTGTAGCTTAACCCAGATTAGAGTCAAATTCTTAAGGATATTTATCAAGGTAAATTCAAAGTTTTCGCCAATTGATCACTCAAGTATTTTTCAGTATATAATATCAATGAAAGACACATTTAGAACAATACACAGTCTAAGAATGCACATCATGATGTGTTAGTTATAATTTTAGTAGAAGTTACTCCGAAGTTACCCCTAATTACTGGGTAGACACTGATGTAAATGTTCGTGTTTTCAAATTGTCAATAAAGTGATCAATACTATTATTATTATTATTATTTTTTTTTTTTTTTTTTCTTCTTAAACGCGGTGTGACCAGCTTAGTGTCTGCTACTTTGAAACTTTGGAACGTAACCATATTTTTTCTTTCGTTGCAGATCATCCACCACTTTCCAAGTTTTTAGCACATCTTTTGAAAGACCAGTCAGTGATTCACCCAAAGGAGGATTCAAACCGGTGATCAATAAATCAAACTTTACAGCTGTACCTCCTCCCCTACCCCTGGAACCTGCCCCTCCCCTCCCCAGTGAACCAGCCCCTCTTCCCCCCAGTGAACCCGTGCCCCCACCTCCTCCCCCTCTTGACGATTCCACTAAGCCTGAAAAACCATTCAGTTTTTCGTTTGGTGCTAAGACATCGACTGGAAAATCAAAACAAACCAATTCTACTATCGGCAAGACGGGATTTGCCTTCGGTCTTAACAAGAAAAAGAGCACTACCATCACGTTTGGAGCAAAGACCGCACCAATGAAGAAGACGTTATCCGTGTTTGATGAGTCGGACAGTGAGGAAGAAGGAGACACGCAGAATGTGAATATTATCACTCCACAGGAGCATGTTGCCACGACCTCGACGCCTGCAGAGCAACAGGACCTGTTGGAGAAGGTCATAGACTATGCGGATACTCTTAAACAGAAGGAGGCAATCAGGCCTAAATTGTTGATCAGATTTGTGAGAGGATCTGAAGGGATTCTACCTGGTACAATACCTCAGAAGAAATCTGCGAAGTCGTGACCAATATTGTGTATTGTTACATCCGCAGTCTAAAGCCTCAAAACCATCCGTAAGTGAACAGAAGTTCTGAACGAAACTACAGAGAAATATCACCGTTGTAGCTATATTTTATGTCCGAAAAACTTGCAGCCACGCTTCCATTTCTTCAAATGGAGTTGACTGTTCAGAACCTGCCGGGAAACCGGCTGTTTTTTAGTACACCGCCACCAGCCTTGTCCGCGACTTCGGCACGTCTGCTAACAAGACAGATTGAAAAACAAGAAATTTTTTTTCGTCAATCCTCGGTTGATTTTATATACGTGCTAAGGGAAGCCGCGCATATCGATTTGTTCCACGAGAAACGTCAATCTGACGTTTCTCTGGGGACCCGCCCACCCACCTTTAGAAACGTCAGGTGATGCTATTTGAAACTAACAATTCAGTTTGATGACCTTTATGTTGTATGTGTGAAGATATACCAAATGAATATATAATAAAACAATCACAATACAAAAGCACAAACTGTCCGCGCGCCTCGGACAGTCTACTGTAGGCAACCCAACCGTGCGTGACTCGATCTGGCATAATCACGACATCTGCTACGTATAAGATTCGCAAGACTGCAATAAATTATTTTAAAAATATCAAGAGCGATGTTTCGGCACTATTTTTGGATAGCATGTTAAATTTCTGCATCCGCCTTTATATACAAATTCATTTGCCAAACTATCGATTTTTCCCGTTCTTTCACTGAGAACCGCCCACCCCCAAACGTCAGATTGACGTTTCTCGTGGAACAAATCGATATGTGCGGCTTCCCTAACAAGACACACGGCAACATAATCGAAAGGACACTCCTTTGAAGCCGTGAAATACAGTAGCAGCATTTGACACAATAAGCTCTAACGAATCTCGGAAAAGAAAGTAACAATAATCCATTTTTTTAACTCGAAAGGAACATTGGCACATTATGGCATTAATGAAAGATTTTTACTCATCTAATTTCAGTTTGTTTGACCTTTACATTTACTTGTCTATATTGACCAATGGCTGTATCTTTGATTTCGTTCCGCATGTATTAGTAAATTCCTATGATAAAGCCTTCACTGTCCTAGTTTTGTAGATGCTCCGACGAAGGGTAAGGCGTGAAACGCCAGCTTTTTTCCAACCTTACGGCGTAGAAAATTGTTGTCAGCCCTGCCGACGCAGTCTATACTGTTTTTCTAAAAACTATTTACTTATCACCGAAAGTGATTGGACAGCAGCAATGATATCACACACTTCTCATACGTTTTTGGAGAGTTCAGTTCTCTGGTGGCGTACCTATTCCTTCACTCCGTCCAACTTGTGTAAAGTTTTGCATGGGATTGGCCGTCGTTGGGACGCTGGAGTGGGATCAGGGTTTGAAGGATTAGGCCGCACACCCGTACCCAGAATTTGAGCGAGTACTCTCTTCCCCCCCCTCCCCGGGAGTGTGTACGTTCAGCTTTGCCAACGACTGCCATTTTGATGTCTCAAAGATGTATACCAACACGGTCGGCACATTCCGCGTGTATATTGCTCATGTCATCAAGTTAATCTCGTGATTGTTGCGCCGTATAGGCGTTTTGGCTAAAAGCATACTGTTGAACTAAGATTTCAGTAATTTGCTAAATATTAATAAAACAAATATGTCTTTTATAATATTAATTCTTCCAGTCTTTGTTCACTTACTTCGTTACGAGAAAGTTTGATAGTGTTTATAAAATCCCCATCCTGCCTGCGGACGTTAATTCTACTTCGCCCTGGCCTGGGCACCGTTCGTGGTTTTCCAAGCACTCCCCTGGGCGAAGGACAATTAACGTCTGCAGGCAGACTATAAGATCCCAACGTACTGCAAGGCGGTAAGAACATGGCATCGCTGTGCACGTTGGTGAGAACGAAGAAAGAACAGAAAATGTCACGGAGGAGAGAGCACAAGACCCTCGGACCTGTGTCACGAGACACAAGCTCCATTGACGAGTTATTTCTAAAAACCCGTCTCCCAACTGCCTAGGGACATTAACTCCGTTTACAATCGGCGGGAGTTACGCGAACGAAGCTGGGATATATACACACACATTTTGGGGAAATTGTTTTGAATCTGATATAATGATTTGGCATTTTGGGGACAGAAGGACTGACGCTCCAAAAATTCGGCTTTCTTCCCTCCTTGTGGCGCGAAAAATTGTTTTCTCAACCACTGATTAATTTTATTATACATCATAGTTGATATTTTCTTATTTTTGCCGTAAAGAGTGAACAGTTTTAGTTGATCGACATTTCGACCACTAGCCCATCGTCAGAGCAAGAGCTTAGAGTTTGATGTAAGCTGTCCGTTTCGCTGTTCATATCAGATAAAATTGTGAGAGCCCTTATGGGCATCAGTGTGACGTATAAAGCGAAAGAACACTGGCCACATCTGGGAAGTGAACTGGATTTGCGGCCCCGCTCCAACGTCGGGTATTTACTCCGGGTACGCCGGTCTCCTAGGCATTCGCCCCGCCTACCCAGATCTTGCCTCTACCCCAACAAATCCTATTGTACTTGATCGATGTTGCAACTCCACTTCTGAAATATCGTTGGCAATTTATTTATCGTTCTATTCGTCGTAGTTAGATCAAGTCAATTTTGGCCAAGTCGGCGTATACTTTTTTAGATTGCATAACAGTCCAAGACGAGCGCGACTGACGGGAGCAAAACGAATGAGGACTGTCATTATTTTGCTAAATTTTGAACACTGATATAAGTTAAACATGACTAGCATCATAACTATCATAATGATTACAACACCTCCGTTTCAAAGCATTTGTCACCGAATCTATATATGTTATTTCGTCATGTAAATAAAATAGAACATGTCAGTATTAAAGTCGGTGTGTTTCGTTAGTAAAGGTAAAGCAAAGTTAATTTATTTTACTTCGGCTGATATCGCGGATCGGAGAGTAGTTGCCAAAATCTGCCGAGCCAGGGACACCTGTGAAGTGCTCGAAGGTGCGCCCTTTACCCCCTCCCTCTGTCAGTGCTCCGCCGTTACGGGTATTTAAAGCTCCAGTTATATACAGATCAGAGGAAAGTAGAAACAGACGATGAGATCACTGAGAATCGAACTGGGGCCGCTAGCTCGGTAGGTAGCGCAATAACCATCTGCACTACGCCTGCTCGTAATTACGTATGTTTTCAACTGCCCGGCGTACCGTATCTCGACATATCTTTTAAGCGAATAGGCTCGAACATTTTCTGTTTTAATATCGAGCATATTTTTTATCCATGTCCGAACAGTTGCAAGTTGATGAAAGTCAACATATTCCGGCATAAGTTTTAAGTTCTTGCGCTGAAACATGCATGAACTTGTGTCGAGGCCAATAGAATTCGCATGTTTTCGGCTGAGGGTCTGGCTCCCAAAATCCTTGAAAAACGTGCATCGAAAATTGTCGTAAAAACTAAATTGAGCATACGACGAATATCTGAGAGAAAACATAAAATACGTTAAAAATACCTCCCTCGCGGTTTCGCACATAAGAAAAAACGCCATTACTCTATGATTACGTATACGCCTTTGGATTTTTAGCATACGCCTTATTTCCTTCGCCGCGGGTTTCCTCCTGTGACAGGCAGGGTAAATTTAAAAAAGGAATATGTCTAGCAGTAATACTAAATTGAACTACCGGATCAGCATTTACGGATGAGACTGGAGGGCTGTTCCAAACAGGTTGAGTGACTTATACTTACAACTGAATTTCGATAAACTTTACAATATTTAAAAACTGAGTAATTATACTAATTACTAATTATTATAGGTTAAAGTTATTTGAATCTTGAAAATAATTGTACAGCCTACAGGTTTCAGGCTATACAGAAAAAAACTAGCTTGTGATGCAAACGCAAATTTGAGGGGAAGGGAGCAGAAAAAAAAAACAAGGAAAAAAGAAGAGGGGGCCGATGTGGAATCGTTTTTTCGGCCCGGTCCTTTCTCCCTCCCTTTTGCACTTGTAACTAGAATAAATCAATATTACGAACAAAGAGTGAAAGACGGGGATATTTAGTGAATAAACCCCCTCTACGCTTTTTGTATTGAGCAATACAGGCCCGAGGCTGAAAAAGTGTCTGAAAAGTAAACATTTGCCCGAGGCAGAGCCGAGGGCGAATGTGAAACTTTGAGGACACTTT